>JADRCD010237900.1:27698-45028 GCA_019843815.1 Montemys delectorum
ACCCTGTCTAGCTATAATTCTAAGAAAAAGCTATAACTCTAAGAGAAACTGCCTCTTTCTTTCTCTCTGTGCTGCTCTTTCTTAAGTAGCTTCCCTTTCCCCTCTCTTCTTGTGAGAGTTTGGCATATCCTATTCTGTCAAATTTTTCTCTGATTTGGCACTTTGCCAGTCAATCAGATATCACTTTCAAATAAGGGAGCTTCCTTCTACAAACTAACTTTATCTTCATTATCTTCATTGTTTGGGATTGAAGGTGTGTGCTAAGGGTGTGTCTGTATTCTAGCCAGAGGACTAAAGGTGTGTGTTAAGTGCTAAGCCACACCACAACTATAAACAGGCATTTTTCAGTACACAACACAATCATGGGGTATGGTGTGATCAGATGCCCTGTAACAACAGCCCTGCTGCTACTTCCCTTTGGGGTGACCCAGTGCATGCCATTAGTGCTGTTAGCAGGTGAGGGTTAGTCTGTTGGATCATTAACACTTTACCCTTGGCACTAAAGACAAAGTCTCTTCCTTTTGTTTGTTTTAATGCACTCTTCTCTTCACAGACCTGATAAAGAACTCCTGGGCCCTTCCTCAGCCCTCCTCACTCAGTGTGGTTCTCATAGAACACAGGGCTCCCTCCTCCTCACTCAGTGTTTTCTCATAGAACACAGGGCTCCCTCCTCCTCATTCAGTGTTGTTCTCATAGAACACGGGGCTCCCTCCTCCTCACTCAGTGTGGTTCTCATAGAACACAGGGCTCCCTCCTCCTCATTCAGTGTGGTTCTCATAGAACACAGGGTTCCCTCCTCCTCATTCAGTGTGGTTCTCATAGAACACAGGGCTCCCTCCTCCTCATACCTCAATGATCGTGGTCATTTCAGGAATGCAGGGTGTTGAAGTTCAGACACATAACTTCCTCATGGTCTCTTGGTTTAATCTTTTTCTCTCACTTTTAATAGGTGATATTTTATGGAACATTTTCCAACCATTCTGTTATTGTGTCAATATGTTCCCTGGATAAAGCTACATTCTGCCAATGGCATCTAATGACATTTACTTCTAGACCAAACCACATAGGTGGTGGGAGTGGAAGGAGGCATATGCTCCAAAGATAATAAGCTAGGACTCAAACCATCTGCAGCTGATACCAACAGTTAAAATGATGAGGAGGAAGAGGAAGAAGAGGAGGAGGAAGAGGAAGAAGAGGAGGAGGAAGAGGAAGAAGAGGAAGAGGGGGAAGAGGAGGAGGAGGAAGAGGAGGAGGAGGAAGAAGAAGAAGAGGAGGAGGAGGAAGAAGAAGAAGAGGAAGAGGGGGAAGAGGAGGAGGAGGAAGAGGAGGAGGAGGAGGAAGAAGAGGAGGAAGAGGAAGAAGAGGAGGAGGAGGAGGAAGAGGAAGAGGAGGAGGAGTAGTAGTAGGAGGAGGATAATAGTAAAAACAACAGGAACAAAAGCAGAAAGCACACTGACTTGCATCCTGAACCTTCTGCCCCTTTAGGTGGAAGTGGAGGGAGTGGTTAATTAGTAAAACAAGCATTCCACAACTATGTTGAAAGGAACTTTGAACTGGAAGGCCTTTGAAGATCCGGTGAATTTTTCAGACATACCAGAAGAGGTCATCAGATCTCATTATGGGTGGTTGTGAGCCACCATGTGGTTGCTGGGATCCGAACTCAGGACCTTTGGAAGAGCAGTCAGTGCTCTTACCCACTGAGCCATCTCTCCAGCCCTGGTCCGGTGAATTTTTGTGTCAAATGCAATCAAAATAACTGATACTTTAAATAAAACTTTGACACTAAGTCCTGGGAAAAAATTGGAGGCTTGTAGAATCTTTTTCTATAAGGACCAGTGTGTATGTGGCTTCATCTGTGAGAAATAATGGTGATCTCACTTGGACACTTCACTGCTGGCTTCTGAGGTAGGATAGGGTGAGTGATTGAAAGTGATGTCTGGAGTTAAACTTTCTGACAGCATGTAAGTTCACCTGTTTAACTTCTTGCTCTTGAGAAAACCATGTAAATTCATTGAAAAAAATGCAGAATAACAGTGTTTATCATCCAAGGTATAGTGTAATAAGAAAACAACGCATGAGAAATACCTCTAACATTGTCTGCCTTCCAATAAATGCTGTGTAAAGTTCTCAGAGTATAGCTGTGCTCTGTGTTCTGTAATTAGAGATGAGAAAAATACTGGGTGACAGAGAGAAGGCAGACTAAGAAAGAAGGACTCCCTGAGGGGCTGGAAGCAGCCTAGTGCAAATGTTACTGGAGTCCTTGGCATCAGATACTAACTAGCTTTAGGAAAGAGCTTGACTTGTTCTTGACCATGGTTGAAATTTCTTATCTGTATTACAGGATAGAGTGATTAGCATCTGCCCTAAAATGAAGTGGTAACTGTGTCCCATGGTAGGTGGGCACTTGGCTCAGGGTTTGGTTGACAATGAGTGGTATGCAAGCGTCACCACCTGTCTGTACAGTATGAAACCTGGGGTCAAAGCAGGATTCAGAACTGAGGAGAAACACAGCTCTCCTCCTTTTCTTTGCTCTGACACTCTGGCTGCCATTGGTGATGTCTTAATGTTTGGTCTCTATCTAGGTTCAACCAACCTGTTATTCAGTAATATGAACAAAATAAATCAATGTTTTAAAGCCCAGGAGAAACAGCTAATGAAGGTGGCTAGTTTCTCCCTTCCCCATTTCTTTTATTTCTCAAGTCATCTACAAATAAAAGGTGTGAGAGACATGTGAAGTGCATGTGTTAAAACACTGAGCAGTAAGGGCTAGACAGCTGGCTCAGCACTTAAGAGCACTGGCTGCTCTTCCAGAGGACCTGGGTTTGATTCTTGACACCCATATGACAGCTCACAATCATCTGTAACTCTAGTTACAGGGATCAGATGACCTCTTGAAGCCTCTGAGGGCCCGGCACAGACATACTTGTAGGCAAAACACATACATACACAAAAATAAGTCTTCAAAAGCAAACCAGAACAAAATGCTGAGTGTTGGCACACCCTGTTATCTCAGCACTTAGGAGTGTGCACACCCACACTTGTTTATTTGTGATGAACTTTATGGATTCTCAAGTCTCTTATTTGACATGATAAAAATAAACAAGATTATAGTGCTTTAATGAAGGGTTTCCAGAGTGAACTCTAGGATTATTCCACCTAACTGCATTTGGATCTTTTGATTGGACACTCTGTCCCTGTTTCTCCCTCTCCATTTTCTCTCACCACTATCCTGCTCTCTGCCTCTGTGGGTTTAAATTGTTGAGCATACAGCATTTTTCCTGTGTGTGTCTTATAATGTCTTCCAGGCCCACTCATGTGCCACACATGGCACAATGTCCTTTTGTAAAGCTGAGTGATATTCTATTGTACATAAAAGTCCCAACTTCTTTATTTGTTCATCTATTCATGGGTCTTATGTTATCATATCTTGATCATGGTGAATAAGGGGGAAGCTATTTGATACTGACCCTGGCAATGATTTCTTAAAAATCACAGTGAAGGGTGAGCACAGGCCAACAAAAGCAGAACTGAAGAAGGGAGGGTACTTCAAACTGCAGGCTAGTGGGGCTACATCAGTCAAACTGCAGGCTAGTGGGGCTACATCAGTCAAACTGCAGGCTAGTGGGGCTACATCAGTCAAACTGCAGGCTAGTGGGCTACATCAGTCAAACTGCAGGCTAGTGGGGCTACATCAGACTGCAAGGCTTTTATACCCAGGTGTAATGCTCTTGGAATTATAAAGCAGGATTGTGAATGGTCACAAGCTTGGGCTCCATAGAATGGATGCTTTAAACAAGCCAGAGATAAGTGTAGCTGAGGGCTTAGTTAGGATGGACTCCTTGTAGACTCTAGGTGAGAATGCAAACAAATTCAGCCATCATAGAAACACTATAGAGATTTTGCAAGGGATTGAAAATAGAGTCATGTGGTATAGCAGTGTGTCCCTGGGTAAGCATCCACAGGAAGTAAGACTGATGCTCCAAGTCTGTACTCCTGCAACAGGGTATAAGTCTGGCTTCTACTGTGTCCAACCAACCTGTTCTCTTGGGCTTGTCTCTAGCTTCCCATAGCCCCATCAGGCCTCTCTACAGTTGTTTGAGCCCCAGCCAGAGGGCTTTAAGTGAGGCTAAATGTAAAGAGGCTGTTATTTTAACAAAATTTGTCCTAATATATTTCCCCAGTGGGTTCTATATAGTGCATGGGATTTCCCTACTAGTAGTATCTCTTCCTATTTAAAAATGAAATGGAAATTTCACCCTGGAGAGGTGGCATGGTAGAGTTCAGTTGCCTGCAAAGCAGTTTCCCATCTTGTCACTCTTCCTCATCCTCATCAACCATTCTCCTTTAGTCAAAATAAGTCCCAGGGTTTTCTTTCCAAACAGGCCTCTGCCCTGTCCTCCCTGCTTTCAAGAGCACTCTGACACTACCTCCCTTTAGGAGAAGGAACAGGCTCCAGGCCCAGACACTTTGTGCCTGAGCCCCATATCTCTTCTCTGCTGTCTGATCTTCAGGTCATGTTTATGCAGCAGCTGTCCATGGCAAGCCAATCCTCTTCTGGTCCCACACTTCTCTTATTATCTTTAGAGCTTGCGGTGACCTCATTGGGACCCCCTGAGCCTATGATCTCAGCTACAGACAAGCATCTGACGAGAGATACAGAATCTGGGTTTTGCCATGTAGTGTTTGGACATGTCCCTCCTTGCTAATTGATAATCATTATGAGCTTGTGGTGGGAAGCAAAGGCTTGTGACTTTTATAGACTGAGTCCCCTAACCTCAATGCACATGATGATGCCTCAGCATACAACTTTACTATATTTGGAGTCCAAATCTGGGAGAAAAATGCTAATGAATGAGGTTATTAAGATCGGGCCTGACCCAAGTCTGCTGTTGTTATGGGAAAAGGATGTGAGAACTTACTCACTGGGCACACGGACAAGGAAAGGCCATGGGAGGACATAGCGTGAGGGCAGACATCCATAGACCAGGAGCAGGAAGGACACAGCCTGAGGGCAGATGTCCACATGGCAGTAGCAGGGCCTACCCAGACAGCATACTTGACCTTAGATTTTAATCACCAGCATTGTAAGAAAGAAATTTCTCGTTTAAGCCATTTAAACTGTGGTGTTTCATTATGGCTGATGGAAGAAACTCTCAGTGAGCTTAAGCAAGTCTTCTGATGCTTCAAAATCCTCATTCCACTAATTACAAAATAATTATTCCTACAGTCATTTAAGTTAGCATAAACTGTATATGCCAGTGTTAATTTTGTTAAATCTTTTCCATCAGTCAACAGTCATCTCTCTGGTGGTGATTCATTTTTATACTCAATCTCAAATTATTGAAAGAAAGAAAACAAAAAGAAGAGTTAACTGAGTGAAGAAAGGAAAAACAAAAACAGAGTTGGCCTGTGGGTATAAGGTTGCTCCTTGGTACCATCACAGATCCTGCCACCTCCTACCTGCTTCCTGTGTCTCCTTGCCACAGCTGCCTCCCTCTCCCTCCCTCTCCTGTCACCCTGCTTCCTCCTGCCCACCTCTGCAATTTCCACAGTATTTTCCCCAGAAGGCCTTGCTGCCTGCAGTCCATTTCCACAAAGCAGCCATTGCAATCCTCAAACACTCAACTGTTGGTCTCATTTCTGTTCTTCAAGCCCTGCCCTGACTCCCCCACTGCTTTTCAAACAAAGCCCAGGGTTTCCTTACTCTCAATGTGGTTTCTCAGTGATCAAGTGCCTCTTAGTATCTCTCAGCTCCCATGTCCCCAGTGCCCCTGCTCTTATTTCCCTGTCAGGAAACAAAGGATAGGAAGTTGGACCTGGCCACAACACCTAAGTGTCTGACCACACCACCCTCCACCCAAGGGCCCACTTCCTCTAGCAAGCCCCTACCCTCTATAACTCCACAACTTTCCCAAGCATCACCACTGTGAACCACGAGGGGCATCTCACATTCAGACCACTTTCTGCTCAGGACACTGCACTGCCTCCTCTTCTAGCTCCTAACCCAGCTCTTTATCCTCACAGCCTTAGCTTTGTTGCCTGCCTTCTGGAACTTCTGTGTCTGTTCTGGGCTAAGCTCACTATGTACTGTTGATACAATACCCGCTTAGGAATGTTTGTTTCATTATCCCTGTTTGCTAACTGGCCACATGTCCTCACCCCTATAAGAACAGACTCTGCAGCAGTTTTTTTTTTTTTTTTTTTAATCTCAGCTTCTGGACAATATGTTCCTGAGGGGGCTCCACATAGATACTGAATGACTGTAGCATTCTGTATCTGTAAACTGGTTTTACTAAGCCACCAGACTTCTGGGATGCTGCATTTACTACAAACCATATGTTCTAGACCCAGACATGTGATCATTATATTGTTGTAAAGTAAAGCCCTACTTTACTGCCCCTACCCCCCACCCCATGTTGGAGGAAGCTGAGATGTGGGAGGAAGCCAGGATGTGGAAAGAAGGCTCAGAGCAAGGACACCTTATGTTAAATTTCATCTCACGCCTTAAAGAAGCAGTTTGGGTTATGGGTTGTGCCTTCTCACTTTATGAAATCCATCTCATCTTGCATTCTAGTACCGTTGTATTGCACACGTAGAATCACTTAGGCTACTTCACTTTTATCTATAAATGAAAGCCTCACCTGAGTTAGGCATGAGAGAGAAGGGCTCGCCTGAGGCTGGAATCACTCAACAAGGGACCGTGTCTGTATCTTCTGTGAGGTCTAACTTTACCACATTGTTCCTTATATCAGATCCTCTGCCTGCTGCTCCATAAGTTGGAAGGTCAGGCTTGTGCCCTGCTTCTGTTCTGCTCCCTCATGTCTGCAGTTAAGTTTTGCTATGCCCTCAACAAAAAGTCTCAGCAAAGATGACCACACCTTACCAAGCTCCCGGTGAATTTCCAGCAGAGAGCAAGGTCCTCATGTGTTTCTGCAGAGAGCATTGTATTCCCGTCAGTCAGGGTGTTAGCAGGAGTGCACACCTAGCTACAGCCTTCACTCCTTTCCTGTGTAGTCATTCATATAATTCACAAAATTCAGAAGCTTGTTTAAGATGAAGACAGTGGACATACAAAGGCAGCTTCCTAAAGCTTGGAGTAAAACACAAAGAGTCTGACAATAGTATGACTTTTGTTTTCTCTCTTTTTAATATCCATTGTAGGTCTGGAGTTCAGACTCTACCCCACAATGCCAAGGTGCATTACAACTACGCCAATTTCCTAAAAGACCAAGGTCGGAACAAGGAAGCAATCTACCACTACAGAACCGCCCTCAAGTAAGCACTACAGAGGGCCTTTGCTTTGTGCTATGACCAGGCCTGCTCATGCCACCACCCCTCCCAGGGCGTGTGGGTGGTCTTTTCTCTTGACAGTGAACTGGCTCACCCTTGGATTCTGAGTCTTTGGGCTCAGCATTCATTCATGTCTGCCACAGATGCACTCCTTCAGTGTTCCTTTTTCTTCGATATCCAACATATTGTAAAAAGTAAAATTGGCATTGCTGCACATAACACAGCGGGGTGAAACTCAGCTGGATGCAGACATGTAAAGCAGGAGTTTCTTGTTAAAAATACACTGGTAAGTTTCGAGAGGAATATTTGTTCTAACTTTTAATAGTATGTATGTAGAAAGCTTTAGGCCTCTCATATCCGTATTTTATGTATTATATGTTGGTAGGATGTATGTGCTTGCATGTTTTATGGAGGCCTGAGGGCCACCTCAGTTGCCATTTCTTGGGCAATATACACTTTGCTTTGAAATGATCTCAGCAGCGTAGGAATTGTCAATTACTCAAGACTAACTATCCTTTGAGACCTTGTTTCAAAAAAGCCAAAACAGAAAAAGGAAGATATATTCCACCATTGTTACACATAAAGTATGCTTGACCTTAATAGTGGATGTCTTATGGTTTCTCTTCCAATCTTGAAGAAAAACACTGAGTAACAGTGTTGGTGGGAGAAGGATTACTACCATGTTTACAAATTCTGTCAGCTTCAAATAGAAAAGTAAATGTGACCTTAATCCAAAGGCTTACATTAAGTTCTCTGGCAGTTGATTCCACAAAATTATAGTAGCTGGTTTGGAGTTTCTGCTCCTTTCCTGTGAAACAATAAAAATAAATGTTTGATTCTAGAAGAAATATACACCCTGAAGAATGGGAGAAGATAATCAAAGCTATAAATCCAATGCTGAAATTAGTGAATTATGTAATGCTCTCAGCCAGGATTCCAAATACTTCTGATTTAAAATCTCATTTTAGTATGTACTCCTCTGCCGTGGACTTTCAGTGGATATGAGTGTTTTACTTCCTATTTTAAAATAAGCTGTCATTCTTTGTGTTAGACAAAAGAGGAAAATCCCAGGACCATTCATCATCTGGACAGTTGTTTATCCTTGGTGACTGGAAGATTGCCTGTACGTCAGTACTGCTATTTCTTCCCGGGAATGGCTGACAGGGACTCATCTCCTCCCTGGTGTCCCTTCCTCTCTTTCAACCCTAGAGTATCTCATGCTTTCCTTATTTACCACAGCATGGAAGAAATTGACTGGGGAAGCAGCATATTAAAGTCAGTGGGGTCTGGATCAATTCTGCAATCCCCCCCCCACACACACACACACTACTGAAACGACCGTGTAAACCCCACAGGCAATGGAATTTATCTATTGTATTATCGGGGAGCAGAGAGCAGAGGGGAAGTGCAGCCAGGCAGTAGACCTCAAAGCCCGCCCAGTGACCTACTTCCTTCAGTGAGGCTCCAGCTCCTTCAGGTTCTACAACTTTCTCAAACAGCTTCTCCAGCTGGTGGCCAAGTGCAAGTGCATGGGACTTGGAGCCACTTCATTCATATGTAGACCACCTTACATCCACACAAAAAAGCCAAGCTTATGTGGGTATTAGCTTTGTGTTGCTGTAGTAATCACCTCTCCAGTTTTGACACTAAAGCCTGAGATTCTGTATTAGTCAGGGTTCTCTAGAGTCACAGAACTTAAGGAATGTCTCTGCCTATTAAGGGAACTTACTGTAATGACTCACAGTCTGCAGTCCAACTAAATCAACAATGGCAGCTGTGAATGGGAAGTCCAAGAATCTAGTAGTTGCTCAGTCCTACAAGGCTAGGTGTTTCAGCTGGTCTCCCGTATAATAAGCTGGAATCCTGAGAAAGTAGGTTCCCACAGATGTGCTAGCAAGTAAATGCAAGCAGGGGAAGAAGAGTGAGCCTTCTTCCTTCCAGTATCTTGATGTAAGCCTCCATCAGAAGTTGTGGTCCAGGTTAAAGTTTAGTACCACCTCTGGATTTGGAACTTCCTTATCCCAGGCTGGCCTTGACCTCAGAGATCTGCTTGCCTCAGTCTCCAGGGATTAAAGGCATGTACGACCTTGCCTGAGCCTCAGCTTTTCATGACCACTGTGCCTCAAGATCTGGATGAAAAGCATGTATCATCCCATGTCAAGATCTGGGTCAAGAGCCTGTGTCTTCTAGCCTCAAGATCTGGATCATAGGTGTGCCCTCCATTTCTGGATTGTAGTTCATTTCAGATGTAGTCAAGCTGACAACCAGGAATAGTCACCACAGATTCCCATATGAGAGAATCAGAAAATATGGGTGTATCTACCTCCAAAGCTTTTTAACTTTGTGTTGTGTAGGAATAGGTCCTGCATTTCATGGCAGGTGATAGAAGAGACCTGTCAACAATCATTTCCACCTAACAATTGCCAAGTAACACCTTATCCAGTAAGTTCAGAGGAGGAGCTGACCCTGCCTGAACAATGTGCAGAAGATGTTGAATTCACACTTGGCTATTTTGGTGTTTATTGATTGCTGACTACTTTTAAAAGTCAGTTAAAAGTAGAGAACTGTGAATCAAGTCTCCTTCACTTCTTCCTTCCCTTTCTCTCCCCTCTTCTTCCCCTTTTTTCTCCCTCTTATCCCCCTTCCTTCACCCTTTATCCCCACAGCACCCTTTTACACTTTACTTTGCAAGTGTCTTAGTTGCCTAGGTTGATCTTGAACTTACAATCTTTCTGCCTCAACCTCTTGAATAGCTGGAATTTCAGGCCTGCACCACAGGCCCAGCCTTATGAACACTCCCCAGTACTTTATTTTACCTTGAAATTTCAAATATGTATCCATTCACCAGGCTTCTAGTAACAAAAACAAAATAGTCCTTAAGAGCGTGCTGATTAGACTTTGCAATGATGGTACCCATCCATATGTAATCTTAACAGTTTAGTTATTTTAGAGTAGAAATAAAAATTAGAAACACTTGCAGCCATTCAAGCATTCTACATGAGATTCTTTTTCTCTAGTCTTTTACAGCTGTTCACAAGTCAGTGGCAAATTTTTGAACAAAATCTTTTTAGTATTTCTAATTTTTACCTACTTTCCTTAGAAATAACAACTTTTTCCCACACTTATATTTTATTTTTGTAAAACATTTCAAAGCAGTCAATATTATAAGTAAAAAAAAAAAACTTTATTAGACACACCTGAGTATTAGCAGTCATCTAATTTAGCTCATAGGAGTAGAGGGCTGAGTCTCTGAGTTGAACACATCTTACACATGCACTTGGTTCAGAGACTGTCTGGATATCTCGTGGCATTGTTAACAGGCTTTTTGAAGCATAGTCTTACTGCAAGGAGTACTTATAGGATATGCTTTTCACTGTTTAAATCTTCCTGCATGGTTAAATTCATGTTGTTAAACCCTGTTGGTCAGAACCAGCACCTGGGACAGAGACTAAAGTTTGTCTTTGTCCAGATAGATCAGAAAGACTCCTGGCTGAGCAAAGTGATGCAGCTTGAAATCCCAGAAAGTGAGATGCAGAGACATGAGGGCCAGTGGAAGTTCAAAGCCAACCTGGTCCTCATAGTGAGTTGTAGGCCTGCCAGGGCTACATGGTAAAGGATTGCTTTAACTCTCATTCTCATCCTCAAGGGAAGAAAGAATGGTGTGAGGAAAGAGGGAGAGACAAAGAGATAGGAAGGAAGGAAAGAAGGAAGATATAAGTCTCTATCAGGGGAGGTTCCATGGAACCTTCATGACTTAGAGGTGTCATCCCAGACAATGTGCAGGATTCTATCCAGATAGAGGGCCTACAACCTTCTACCACCCAGACAATTCTTCCTACAAAAATGGCTCCCTTGTAAACCCACAGTAAAATGTAGCCACCACAGTCAGATGGTATGATGTCTACTCTAAAACCACTCAGGTGGATATTTTGATGAGATTTATAGTACCAGGCATGAATTCTTTCCTGTGCAAAAGGTCTTAAAGTCTGTCCAAAATGATTGATTACACCCATATCCTTTAGGCTACTATTGCACCAGTAAGCATACCTTGCCCAACAAGTCAGTGAGTATTGTATGCAGAGTTCACCACAGCATAATTCCACTCGTGGGTTTTTCTCCCCCAACAGCCTAGATAGCATCTTTGAAACTTAGAAATCTAACTTGCAGGGAAGAAGTTTTCAGGACAGTTCCAGCTTGATCTCTCCATGTGCTACAACCAAAGTTGTATCTGTAGCAGTCGGCTCTTACCATCTAGTTATAGTAAGCAACCAGCAGCAGTGGCAATAGCCTGGTTCTTTTGGGGGAGGGGGGTCCGTGCTCATGGGGAGTTGTCGTAATTACTTTCCTATTGCTGTGCTAAGATACGATGACTGAGACAACTTAAAGAAGAAACTGTTTTGGGGGTGCTTGCAGTTTGAGAGGGAAAGTCCATGACCATCATGCTACAGAGCATGGGAAAGTCCATGACCATCACACTACAGAGCATGGGAAAGTCCATGACCACCATGCTACAGAGCATGGCAGCAGGCAGGCGGGCATGACACTGTAGTAGTAGCTAAGTGCTCACATCTTGATCCACAAACACAAGGCAGAAAACTGAGAATGGCTTGTGGTTCTGAAACCTCAAAGCTTGTTCCAGTGACATACCTCCTCCAGTGACATCATACCTCCTAATCTTTCCCAAAACTCCACTAACTAGGGACTTATATGGAAATATATGAACCTAAGGTGGCCATTTTCATTCAAACTACCACAAACTAAATTTTCCTCTTGAACAAAAGAAAAGTCCAAAGTGATAGGTAGTTTCCGTTGACTGGTTAAGAAGCACCTAGGGTGTTGATGAGGGACACTTCTGGGTGTGTCTGTGAGGGTGTTTCCAAGGAGGGAAGACCTACTCTGAATGTAACTGGCACTACTCCACAAGCTTGGGTCTTTAGTGAATGGAAAGGGGGAAGGAGGAAGCTGGCTGAGTGCCAGGGTTACCCTTTGGGGTAGGCATGCGAAAGCAGCTTTACTCCCTACCATGATATATTCTTCTCTTCTCAAGGTAAATCTTTCCCTCCCCAGCTCCCCAAGTTGCTTCTGCCAGGTAGTTTACCATAGCTACAAGAAAAGGAAATAATACATCCACCCACTATTTGATTGTCTAACGCAGGGAAAGAATTGAACTAAAATGTATTGCAGTTTGTTCAGAGTATAGAATAGACTTGGCAGGGGAACAGAGCCCATTGACGGTATTTCCTTCTACACATGATGACTGTAATTCTTCAGGGGAGATTCCATTAAATTGAGATGACTGTCTGTGGGACATAATAGAGGAATAAGTATTTCAGAAGCATCATTGTCATTTGGGTCTGAGGAAACCTAAGGTGTCTAATCAGCCACTGTTCTTGGATGCCTCTGGTGTGTGAGCACTAGCTCATTGTAATTCCTTTAAAATGCTGTTTATAAGCTGCTGGAGTTCGATCATTAAATATCAGGAGTCAACGAGTGTTTCTAAAAGCCTTGCAGTCTTCCCAGAGGGAACATTTCAAATGTCTCTCTTGTGATCATGACACCTTGTGTCTGTCTTATGTCTCTGGAAAGAATTACAATCTTAATATTGTTTGTTAACTAGGTTTAGCCTCAGGGAGATGATTTCATAGGCTAGTATGGTATTTTTATCTGTGAAGGTCTAAGGAGCTTTCCAGTTACCACAAGGAAGTATTTGAAATTATTTTTGTTTCTTCCTGTTGATGAACCAAGAAGAAATTACATTCTTAATCTACATACATAGATATATAAATATTACACACACATAAATGTCACATACACACATGGATGTATACACAAACATATATACATATGTCTCATATTCATAAAGTTTAAGGAATTAACATTATTTAGAAAATTTTTGAATTTTAGTGAAATTGTGGCCAATTTATCAACCGAGTTTCAAAATGAAATCGTCATTATTTATCTTTGGCAAAGTTTCATGCTGTCTCTTTTCCTCCCCATGTCTCACTTTCATTTGACTAGCTTAGATGAGGATTCCCAGGATTAGACTCCAGGGCAGAGGTTTGCATTCAGGAAATCTGTCCAGAGCACTCTTCATAAACACAGGAAGGAAGCAGAGAGCAGGGTGGCTAGGGCGTGAGGATGCAGTGAACTGCAGCAGGCTCACTGACCCTGAGGACTTGTACAGCGGGGCTGATCCCTCAGAGCTATCCTGAGTAGACATCAATCTAAACACCCCTTTACTAGCCAGACACTACACTCCAGGTTTCTGTGGAGATGAAAGATGATCTTGGTAGTACCCATATCCCTGAAAGCTGAAAGTGAGTGCCTCCAAACTGAAGGAGGAACGAAGTGGTATGAGATAGCCCAGTATTGCTTCTTTTATGGGATAGGAAGCCCTTATCCAAAATGTGTGGGATCTGAAGTATCTTAGATTTCATAGCTTTTCATCAGAAGAGAGTTTTGACTGTGTTAATGATGACAGTGTTGCTACCTCATTATTATTCCTGTAACAGGCTTAAAGTTACATCCAAATCACTTAGCAAATGCCTTTCAGAAACAGATCCTAACCAGGTCCACCACCTCTACTATTCCACCTGTCACCCAGACCTAGGTTGGCTTTGAACTTGGAACAATCCTTTTGCCTTAGCCTCCCAAATGCTGAAATTATGGTTGTTCACCACTGTTTTAGTCACAGTTCTATGACTATGAAAAGATACCATGACCAAGGCAATGCCTATAAAAGAAAGCATTTTATTAGCAGCTTGCTTATAGTTTCAAAGGATTGGTCCATTCTTATCATAGGAGGGAGCATGGTGGCATGCAGGAAGAAACATTGGCATAGGCTTTTGAAACTGCAGTGTTCATCCCCATCAAGGCCACACCTCCTCCAACAAGGCCACACCTCCTCCAACAAGGTCACACCTCCTCCAACAAGGTCACATTTCCTAATCCCACTAAGCATTCAAATGCATGAGCCTATAGAGGCCATTCTTATTCAGACCACTACAACTACAATGCCCAAATAAGTATATGTATTTCTAAACTGTCTAAATTGCCCAAACTGTTTATAAAATCTAAGTATAGTTTAAAGGCTAAAAGGCTGCAATTGCTGTCAAGATATCTTTTAGTTTCTAATAAACATATGAGATTTGCCTCAGGCCTCTGTTCCTCCTGTCACCAGATAGGCTTGTGATGGGGACACTTAACCAATTGGGCCATTGTATCCAGATGTTTGTTCAAACCTTACCCTCAATGGTTCTGTGAGGTGAATTTTTTTTAAATAAGATTCAAGCTTAAATTCAGAGCTCCTGAGTCAGGTGGATGACTACATAATGCCAGTGAACCTCACTCACTGGGTGGAAGCCTCCCACAAGGACCGTCATCCCTGAAGGAGAGTGAAGTCCACAGCAGACTGCTTCAGGACTTAAAGTTAACTGTGCCTGCTGCTTTCAGAAGCCAATGAGCCAATTCCTCCATGTGTGTACAGGTGTGGAAGCCTAAGAGTAATGGTTAGAGTCTTTCTTAATTGATGTCTGTGGTTGTTTGAATGAGAATGTGCTACATAATCTCAAATATTTGAGTATTTGTTCCCCAGTTGGTGGAACTGTTTGGAAAGGATTAGGAGGTCCGTTCTTATTGGAGGTGGTGTGTCACTGTGGGTGGACTTTGACCATTCAGAGTCAATCTCCCTCTCCCCCTCCCTTTCCCTCTCCTATTTCCTCTATCTCTACCCTTCTCTCTACCTCTATCCTTCCCTCTACCTCTCCCCTTTCTTCTCCCTCTCCCCTTCCTTCCTTCCTTCCCTCCCTCCCTCCTAGCTGTGTTTCAAGATGTGAGCCCTCAGCTACTGTTCCAGCACCATGCCTGTCTGTCTGCCTTACTGTTATGATGGCCATGTACTCTAACTCTCTGAAACTGTAAGCTCCAAATAAATTCCTCTTCTATAATTTGACTTGGCCATGGTGTCTCACCATAGGAAAGCAAAAGTAACTTAGACAAGGTCCTACTTATTCATTGAGCCTGGACCTCTGCATTCACAGAAGTCATACAGCTAGTCTAGCCAGCCAGCTTGTCCTGAGAGTTCCCTGTCTCTCTCCACCTACTTGACATCTATGTGCATTATGGATATCCAAACTCTCATCTTTTATTTTATTTTATCCACCAGTGTATCTCTCTTCGTTGCTCTGCTTCTTCCTTAATTTTTGTCCAGGATCCCATAATATCCAGCACTGAAATAATCTGACTAGTAATCCTTTCTTTAACTCTGTTGCTGTGACTGTCCTTCTGGCACTTTCTATTGCTTTGTAAATATTCTTAGTTGCTCCAATTTTAAACAACCCCACACATAAGCCTGTCTTGATTTCTTCTCCAACTGCTATGTGGGCTGTTGATTCTATTCCTTTTTTGCCTCCCAGTGACACAATCTCCTAGACTTCTACAGCATCTTCCTTGTGTCCCTCCTGCTTCCTCAGACCCTCTCCCAGGAATCCCTGAAACTCCTCTCTCTGAGGTCACCGGCTGCCTCCCAGTAGATGGGCCTATGGGATCACCTGAGTATCAGAGCACTTGACTTTCCTGACCCACTCTCATCTTCAACTTGGACACCCTTCTTTACCTGGTTGGGGTTTAGCATGATGATACATGCTGCTGGCTTACCTGGTATTTCTTTTAAAGTCTTCCCCCTCTTCCAAACCCTTAATAAACAGTTTTCCCCTCCCCTCTTCCTCTGGGCTTTCTCTCATGTCCTGTTGCCCTTTTGTGCTGACCAGCCCTCAGATGCATCCCTGCATCGGCTGCCTTCCCACTATCACAGCCACCTGCCTGGCAGGCTACAGGGCATTTCCACATCCTTCTCCTTGCACTACACAGCCAGCTACTCAAACTTTCTGCAGAGCCTACCCATTTCCACTACGTCTTGGTAAACTGTCTTTGGTTCCCTGAGTTCTTTGGCTTTGCTTCCTTTCCATGGAATACTGCCATCTGTTTGGCATTGTGAACTTGGAAGAGTGGGGCCTAAAAATGAGGCGGACTAAAGGCACATGTAATAGTCAACTTTAATCAGAGCATAAACAATTTATATTTTGAGGAAATTATGGGGATTAGGCAAAGTCATGTGAACAAGTTCACTTATGTTCAAGTTATATGCAGTCACAAGGGCAAAGTCACATGAGCTTAGGCTGTAAACAGCCACAAGGATAATATCATGCTGAATAATAATGGGTAAGATGATGGATAATCTGAAATAAAACTCACTCCTGTTATTACACCTGAGAAGGACAGGAAAGCACACTCCAAGGGCACATCCATGTTATGGAAGAACAGAGGTTACCAGACTCCTGTCTTGCTCACTTGGAGTCTTGTTACAAGTGCTCACACAGCTTCATTCATGCACTGTGTTCACAAATAACACTGTTAATCCTACTGGGTGAGAATAAGACCACTGCCACAATTTTTGAGGCAAATTTGAAGCAAGCTTTTAAATACTGGCTAGGAAGATGGACAGTGACCTGGTCCATACCCAGGATTCTCAGAGAATGGCCCTAAATTACATTAGTCATGTACTTATAAAAGCAAAACCCACAAAGCTACATACTTACCTCCTTTGTTCAGTAAGGGGCACACATACATCCTGACATACTTCCTGCATGTGTGCTTATGTATGAATGATCAAGCACATACTGTGCAGTTGGGGCAACCAACCTTGTTTATGGAAGTTAAAACACTGTGGCTTGCTTGTTATCGTACCTCAAGAACTCTCAGCATTCCAGGAAATTATCTGTGCTTGGGCAAGTGGGGCTTACAGGTTAGAGGCATTTCTGTTTTATAGATCTCTTAAGCAAAGTGATTAAAACTTAAAACATAATATTAGCCTTCACAATACCTTCTTTTCTCTCCCTTTTTCTCCATCATCAGGCTCCAGTCCCCACCAGCACTGTCCCTCCTTTGAAATCTTCACTGTGGAATACCTGAGGAACAAGGTGGCCCAGTCATATATATTTTTCCTGCTCCCCTAAACTCACTCTTTCCTCTTTTGCTGTCTG
>JADRCD010237901.1:0-13878 GCA_019843815.1 Montemys delectorum
ACTCCCTCATCTTCCTGCTGCTCAGAGCATGCTTCTGACACTAAGTCCCTAATATACTGTGTTCTGGGCAATCCTGGGTCTGTCAGTGCCTGCTTTGGTCTCTCAGTACCTTCCACCTTAGATGGCTAGCTCTTGGATTCTAGACTTTCCCTGTGGCCTGAGCCCATGTTTGAAAGCCTTGAAAAGCTGCTGTGTGTTACAGTTCTTTCTGAAGCTAGGGCTCTTCGAACGAGGGCCACTGCTTACAGGAGTGGGTAATTAACTATACACGGGTATCTGAGAGTTCAAGTGGCAGCTGAGATGAATGAAGCCTGTGATTTGAATGCCTGGAGGGGTACACATGCAGCTGGGCCTACCAGAGGGAGTCCTGCTTTCCATCCCAAGTTAAAGTACATATGGGTTAGCTGCAGCCCACTAAAAACTTTCATTCACATTTGATTCTGAACCTGGGCCTTTGCCAGCAGATAAGCAGGGGTTTAGGTAAGCTCTATAGTTCTAGTCTGCCAGATGATATGATGCTTGGCATAACACCCTCCATATTTTTCTGGTACATCAAAGCCTCAGGTGGCTTCAACTGAAGCTTCCACTGGAGGGAAAGAAGCCCTGCTTCTGTGCGTGGCCAGGCCCCCCTGCTCTCTAAAAGCATAGCCTTACATGCCTCTATGAAATGCTCACCTACTCCTAAGGAACTGATTGATGTCTTTGGCTTTCGACAGGCAGCCCCTCCATGTCATGGCATGCCCTTAGACTTGGAGAGAATGGACAACTTCGCTCTGAGGATGTCACTCCTTTATCAAGGAACCTTGCCATGCTCCAGAGGAGAATTCTAGTCCTGATAGGACTCCATCTGACTAGGCTACCCAGCTGCTTTGTTAAAACTCACTGCCCATTGATTAATTCTAAATGGCAGTCAATCCCATGCCCTTATTAGTGAGCTGCCTTGCTTTTCCCTACCAATTCTCCATCAGTAGTGAATACGGATAGTCTGTTCATTGATCAGTGACATGGGAATGATACTAAACCAGCCCTTCACTTTGTTAGTGGCGAGTATATAGCATAGGAAACATGAGTCAATCTTCTTTTGGAGAAGTTGAATGCTTCATGTCTATCAGTCATATTCAGAAAAACAGATACCAAATTGCACGGCATATTGGTTGGCTGGTTATGTTTGATTAAAATACTGAGATGTTGACACCAAATTCTAGGGCTCCTCGAGTTCAAGTAGCCTCCTGAGGCAGATGCTGTCTCTACAGCCATGGCCATGTTCCCAGACTTAGCACCACCTGTGGGGTCGGAGTGTTACTCATAGCACACATGGAAGGAGCATGGAAGGATCAGTGGCAATCCACGGCCATCATGGAACCAGGAAGCTTGAATCACCACCTAGTAGAGCCTTCCCTTCATGAAAGAAACTCAGAGAATCATTTTTTAAGACTTGGAACCTTTGGCCCATAAACACCTAAGTGTCAGGAGCTTGGGCTACTTTTCTGCTTCCTATCAGCCTCTCAACATCTACACGGCATGGCAGATGTATGGAGAGGCAGGCACTTTCCTGTTCTGCTTGGGTTAACAGACCGTAGAGATCCACTGAGCTAACAGCACTTGTGAGGGCAAGAGACATCAACTGATGCTCCTGGGAGCTTCACTGAGACCATCTTTCCCCATCCCAATACCCACCTCTCATGGAAGGCAACCTGAAGATGTCTGCACATCTTGTCCAAGTACCAGGCTTCCTCTCTTATACCTCAGCCCCCACAGTCTACCGGATGAGCACTCACAGGGCTGTCAGAGCTCAGTTTTCCCATAAAGGAAATTCCCCTTTTTTCTCAATTTGTACCTGAGAGTCCCAGTGGCCTCTACCGCATGCTCTTTATTTGTCAACTCAATTTTAAACCTCCTCCATCTATAGCAGCTAGGGCTCAGCTCATTGTAGAAAGACTCCCCTCCCCCACACCCCACTTTCTATAAAGCAATTGTGGGGTAGAAGAGGTCCCACAAACAGTGTACCTTCATGACCACATGACCATGGCAGACCAGCTGTTAGGACAAAGACCAACCGGTCTCACAATCTGCATTTTTCTGGTTTCTCTTGTGAGAAAACCTTTGAAGGAGAGGAGTGTCTATTTTTTTTTTTAATTACCATCTCCCTGAGGTGTTGTGATGTATACGTTTGTTGAATCCCAAAATCATGTTTAAATGCCGTTAAAATGCGTCCAGCTATGATGGAAAAATGGCTAGATGGTTTTCAACCCAGGACTTCTCAGACTATTTAAAAAGGATCCAATGGTGCTAATGATACAGTAATCATGTTACACAAGGACTTTGCCGGTCGACAGAGGTGGAGAAACAAGGCAGGTTAGCATCAGTGGGCCCCACTCTCTGGGAAGGTGGCCAGTTCCATGTGCTCGCCCAACTGCTATCTTGGTTACTGCTAGTTTGACACTACAGGCAGGGTCCCTAGAATTCAGTGGTTCCTTCTAGACCAGTCAGTGTGTACATCAAGCCTTAGGCTTGGAAAGGGGCCCTGCCCTATGGTTCTGCCCTATGTTATGATAGGTCCTGGTGTAGAATCTTATGGTATAGATCCCATAGGGCTCTCCTGGACTGCTCTTACCTGGTCTTGCTTTGGGTGACTGTGTGAGCCCCTGGCTCTCTAAGCTGGTATGTAAAGTGGAAAGACCATTTCTCTGCAGGGACAGTGACCCTGTGTCCAATTTTCACTCATTGTCAGAATCAGGGACTGAGATAAAACCTTGGCCCTGGAAAATGCTTGGTACAGCTATGGGACTCACCAACTACCTTCCTCTCTAGGTCACACTATGCAAATGAGGCTGGCAAGGGACCTTGAGGGCTGTGGGTACTCATGCAGAGGCCACTGACACACACATACCAGCTAGACCACATTGCCACAACCCATGCAGCACAGGTGTTTTCTGCACACAGCAAAAGCCGTCTACACAGCAGCAACAGCAGCTCGAGACCCCACACTAACACAACTACTGGCGGGGGTTCACAGAGGGAAATTTGGATTTCCTTTCTTTCTTTCTTTCTTCTTCTTCTTTTTTTTTTTTTTTTAAATGAATGATAATTCTCAGCCAATTTGGTTTGTGGTTTGTTTCATGGCCTTCTCCCCAGGCTGCTGTAGAAGATGCACAGATGGCCCAGCCCCAGGAGCAGTAAGGTCCCTTCCTCCTCAGAGCCTTGAAAAGAGGCTGCAGGGTCCCACCTGCGGCTGGGCTCATGGCTGGGCCTTGAGCTGTGAACCTTCTGCAGAGGGGGCTGCTTGCTCTTTTTGCAATTCCATCCCTGGAAGAGAAGCTGCAGACACTTGCAAAAGAAAAGGGGTGAGTGGGGGGAGGGGAAGCACTGGACCCCCTCCCGCCCCAAAGAAGACGGACAACCAAAAAGGGAATTTAAAAAAAAAAAAAAAGGACTTGTAAAACCAAAAACAAAAGAACCTTGGAGGGCAGACAACCAGCTGGACTTACCACACTGCGGGTGAACTTTTCTAGGGAAGTTCTACGACCTTGCTCACTTTCTGGCTTTAGGGGGAGAAAAAAAAAAAGGGTAGGGAGAAAAATACAGGGAAAAAAATTCTTCAGCTTACATGTGATTTCTAAATAGCAGCAGCCACAGCTAAAGAACAAAACACAAAAGCCAAATGCGGCAAAATGGGAAAAGAGAAGCAGCCAGAGCTGTTGGCAGAGCTGATGGAGAGTCAGAAAACAGCCCAGAGGAACCACACTGCCTCTCTGGAGCCCAGGGGAGAGAAAGGCGGGGATGTGCTTCTTGAAGAGTCATGGGTGGTACCACAGAGCCTTTGCTTTCTGTAGGGCCTCCCTTGGTAGCTATTCAAGGTGATCTCTCTCTCTCACCTGTGCTCTGAAGCTGGAGTCTGGGAGGCTGTGGCTAGGAGGCCCCTGGGCAGCCATAGGTGACTCCAAGTAGTGACACAGAACCGACTAGCTCCAAGGGCTGCCCCTGTGTGGTGGTGGAGGGATGCTGATAGGATGTTCATGAAGCAGCCTCTGGGGAGAGGTGAAGTCCTTGGATTCATCTGAGAGTGTGGGTCAGAGCTGTTTTCTCTCTTGGAATTTATTTTTTTCTGCTTAGAGGAACATTTGCTAACTTCAATGACGTCCTCGTGATTTTCTGTGTCCTAAGAGCAAGGAGAGCCTACTCAAGTCCCAGTGACAAAGGTTCTGAAGCCTCAGGAAAGAACAAGCCGTGCTCTGAGCAGAGAATACTTTCTTGGTTCCCAAGTAGTGTCACTTCTAAGCTATATGCAGGGTGCACCAGGAGCCTCCCTGGGTAACTGTTAAAGTTCAGGGAGCAGAGGCAAGAGAAGGCAAAACCTGGAATGTTCTACAGACCTCACAGGAGGAAGAGGGTGTGTGTGTGTGTGTGTGTGTGTGTGTGTGTGTGTGTGTGTGCCTAATCCTCTCCCCAAGTTTCCTACCTGCAAAGAACAGAATTCTATCCCCAATACCTACTAGCTTAACCTAGAGTCCCGTTTCAAGTCCTGAGCCCAAGGCTCGGAAATTCAGAGGACACACACAGTAGCGTGGACCTACACTCTCACCCACGCACACACGCATACACACAGAGCAAATACTTGCAACTCGGGAACTGAAGAAGCAGCTAGGTGTCTGTGGGTCTGGAATGTGCTAGAAGCAGAGGGGTCTGGCAAAGGCAGCCATCCTCGGCATCCACTCATGCCCCCTGCTGACTCAGCCAGCTCCGAAAAGACAGATAGGAAGTTGCAGAAGGAAAAGACAAGACAAATGACACATGACCCTAGGGTTGGGCTGGGCTTTCATCTCATAGTTGCCCTGCGGGATCCATGTCTGGCCCATACCCACTCTGTCACGGAGATGGCAAAGCTCAGCTCTCACTCTAAAAGCACCAGATGGTAGCTACTGAATCAAGTCCACTCCAGGTCTGGAATTCTGGAGCTGCACCCTAGCCATCTAGCTGGGTCTCCCTTGAGCTGCAGTGGAATCCCAGCATCGCTGCCTATCAAAATCCAGATTCCCCCAGCCTTAGAATCTAGTTCTCCAGAGTAACTACCGTCTCCTCTAAAGATAGCAGAAAAGAACAAGAGTCAGGGAAGACAGAACTGAAGGCCGAGCTTCTAGACTCTCAGCCAAAATGAGAGACCAATTCTTACCTCTGTGGCTGGAGGGCAGAAATCTCATGCACCCTTTTATAAACTGGGTATTGCTATCACAGGATGAGCACCACTGGAATCAGAAGATGCTCTGGGCCTTCCTGAAGGTGCTGAGTATCAAATCTGATGCCCAGAGACCCTCAGGAAGACATGGATGGGCAAGTACCAGTATTGAAAAGAGATCAGCCGGTGCTCTCACTTCCTGCTGTAAGAGCATTCCTTAATTGGAGGGCTCAGGGATAACTGTGATGAACTTCATTTGTAATTTTCCTCAGGAAGGGGTTTGTACTGGCTGGGTTTGTGTGTGTGTGTGTGTGTGTGTGAACTTGACACAAGCCAGAGTTATCACAGAGAAAGGAGCCTCCCTTGAGGAAATGCCTCCATGAGATCCAGCTATAAGGCATTTTCTCAATTAGCGATCAAGGTTGGAGGGCCCCTTGTGGGTGGTACCATCCCTGGGCTGGTGGTCTTGAACAGGCCAGGGGAAGCAAGCCAGTAAGGAACATCCCTCCATGGCCTCTACATCAGTTCCTGCTTCCTGACCTGCTTGAGTTCCAGTCCTGACTTCCTTTGGTGATAAACAGCAATGTGGAAGTGTACGCTGAATAAACCCTTTCCTCCCCAACTTGCTTCTTATGTTATGTCATGATGTTTGCACAGGCATAGAAACCCTGGCTAAAACAGAGTTAATTCCTTCCCCCACTCCACAGACCTCCTGAAGGTTTTGCTGTGTTGGGAGGATCTGCAGACTCAGCTGGTTCAGCCCACTTCCTGGATTGGGGTGAATCTTCCATTTGTGTTTACATCCATGGGGAGGCAAATGCTTTTGACCCAAAAGTTTACATAGGTAGGCACAGATTGGTGAAATTGTGAGAGCCTTAAGTGTCCCCCAAATATGGTCAGTTTAGGGGGGCTTGAGCCTCAAGAAATAAGAAATGCTTTGTTTAAATTTCTCCCGTGAGATTGGGGGTATAAGTACTCCAAGTCTAGGACCTTGATCTTTTTTGTCCAGTGCTTAAATAGTGGGTACCGGAGTCACTGTGTGTGGAAGCCTCAGCCTTCCTCTCCTAGAACCCATCCTCCAACAAAGAAATTGACAAAAGACTAGTTTTCACATTCTCTAACCCAGCATCTATGCTCAAAGGAGGGGCTTGGAGAGCACCAGAGCTGAACTTTTGACAATAGACCTTCCAGAGCTTCTTTCATCTTTCCCAGAGTCTTTGGGCTCCTCTGAGGGTTGTGGAAGAACAGGAAGGTGGACGTAAACGCTCTTCAGGACTCTGGAGTTACATGGCACCAAGCAGATAGGCAGACAGGCAAACATGAGGTACAGTTGCTGATACACAGAGAAGGGTGTGAGACTGAGAGGCAACCTGATGAAAAGCCTGGGAGTGGACAAGTGTGTGCCTGGGGACAGGGTTTGAAGACCCGGTGGGAAGAAGAAAGGTGTGTGTGTGTGTGTGTGTGTGTGTGTGTGTGTGTGTGTGTGTGTAAGTGGTAGAATCTGGAGCAAGTTGAGCCACATTTAGCCACATGGGCTTCAGGTTGGAGCCGAAGCGGACAGAGGATTGGCAGGCTCCCAGACTCACAAGCCCTCTCTTCTCTTTCCCTTTCCTAGCCCCATGTACCATTCTGCGTTCCTTCTCCTCAGAAATCTAGCTAAATTTGTCCCTGTTCCAGGCACCCTCACCTCCTGTATGCCGAGAGCTTTGGGGCTCTGTGAATCAAGACTCCAAGGGCTATGTGAGCCATGATTTAATCCCAAATGGAAGAAGAGGAAGTAGTTGGAGTGTAGTTACTTCTGGTTCGAAGAACTTTAGAGGAAGCAGTATGGCAAGGAGAGACCCATGGCCAATCTTGGTTATTCAGATAGCTGAAAGATTCCCTTAACACCCACAAGACTTTCTTTTCCAGGATGGGGCTGGGCTCATTTGCTTCCTTTCTAGTCTGGTTAAAGAGGGAAGGGCTGTTGAGAATGACTGGAAAAAATGGCAGTGAAAGTCCCTCTGTTATCCTAAGAGATTTGCTTGGGTCACTGCCAAACTGACATTCTGGGGCTGAGCTACTTTGGCAATGATATCTGGTCACACTCCTCTCACTATAGGCAAAACAGGCAGACAGAAAGAAGCCTAGGGACACTGAGGTGGACTACCATATCCTGGATATTGGTGAGCAAGGGAAGGCTGGAACTGGAACCTTCCTCACTGTTTATGATTGGAGGGTAACAGACAGAGGAGGGGAGAGAAGAAAGGGAAAAATAAATAAATAAAACCCAAGGGATGATATTCTCATTTCACACCAGCAGCAAGCAGCAGCGAGAGTCGACAGTGCTAAGAAAGGCAAGCTTGCCCTTCCCAGGAATACCTTCTTCTTGGCCAGCAACAGATCCTGGTAAGCATTGGACCGTAGGAAGCGGGCGTAGCTGTCACTCTTCATCAGCTTGTAGATGTGCTCCTGGGGACAGAGAGGAGTCGGGAGACAGAGAAGGAACCGTCAGTTGGAGCTAAAGGAAACTGAAGCCCAACTGACCTGGGGGTGGGTAGGCAAAGGAGCCTAGGAATGTTTGAATGGAGCTAGGAAAACTTGCCATGTGTCCCACCTCGCCCACATCACATGTAAACCAAGAGAGAAAGAAACAAACAAAATGGCATCTTCTCCCATAGAGCAAGAGATCCTTGAGGTTCATGTCTCAACGGATTTGTAATCGGGTCTGGGTGTCATGTTGGGGTATTTAATGGTTAAAGCCACAGTAACAGCAACTGAAAGAAATAAACTACTGGTATACACTCAAACTGGGGAGAATCTCAAGGGGATTACGATGAATGAAAAACTTGGCCCTCAATTATACTATATGATTCCACTGATAGAATATTCTTAAAAGGATGGATTAGAGAAATAGATTAGTGGTGGCTAGAGGTTAGGGATGGGAGAAATGGGTGGTTATAAGAGGCAACAGGGAGGATCTTTGTGGTGATGGGTGGTTCTGTATCTTGACACATCTACACAGGTGATACAAGGGTGAAGAATGGAGTACACACATACATGAATACAAGTACAACTGGGAAACCCGAATAAAATCAGAGGATGCTGCTATGCTATTATAATGAACGCAGTAGTCTACCCCAGGTTTGCAAGATGCTGCCATGAGAGAGTTGGATAAATGGTCCATCTCTGTATTCTTTAACAACTTTCTGGGCGGGGGGGGGGTCTGCAAGTGTCTCTAAATAACACGTCCAACTTTAAAAATAGCCTAAAGAGTCTGAAGAGATGGCTCAGTGGGTAGGAGTTCTTGCTGCCCAATATGAGGACCTGAGTTTGAAGTCCCAGCCCCCATATAAAAAACTTGGTCTAGCTAGCTGTGTGTGTGCCCACAAACCCGGCATAGTAGAGGCCAGAGACAGGAGCTTGGATCTCTGGGTCTTGCTGTCTGCCAGCCTAGTTCCAAGATTCCAAGATTCCAGGAAAGAAAGGTAAAGATAACAGAACAGGATCCTTGACATCCTCCTTTGACCTCTGTATATGTACACACCATACAATATATATATATATATATATATATATATATATATATATATGGACATGTTTGTGAGCTCATGCATGTGTGTGCTTGTGCGCGCACGCGTACACACACACACATACACACCTGGAAAAAACAATTTAATTGAATCAGTTTATGCACATTAGGGCCATCATCTTGACCTGGAACATGACCCTTCATAACCGGATCATGGGGCATGCAAGCACATGTGCCAGGCTTCAAGGTGGCATCTAGGAGAAGGAGCTATGGTGGCAATGCTGCTGCTTTTCCTCCAGGACTCTGAGAAGATCCAGGGGTCAAAAACATGACCCCTGACTTGCAGCTAGCTCCTATCTGTCTGTAAGATAGGCAGACAGCCTGTTCTTATCAAAAAGGCTGCTTGTCTCCTGAGACAAGCTTGTCCCAAGAACAGTACTGCTGGGAGGGAGAGTGGGGTCATCGCCGATGGTGGAGTGTTACTTGGCAGCCGGGCTGGTAAAGGAAGGATTATCCCTCATGATGCTCACTGTCTCTCTAAGAAGCTGGGCAAAGGCCTCAGGGCCAGAGGGAACGGAGGGCTGATCAATGAAGAGAGCTAGCCCAGCTGAAAGTCAGAGTCACTCTTGGAGACCTCTTTCTGGCTTCCCTTCCCAGAAACACCATGTATGGAGGAGGCAGAACCGCAAATCAGTTGGAGGACACTTCATTTTCTTCGTTTTTATTTTACCTTTAAACGTATGGCTATTTTGCCTGCATATATGTCTGTGTACTGAGAACATGAAGTGCCAGCAGAGGCCAGAAGGGGGTGTCAGATCCCCTGGGACTGGCAGTTGTCAGCAGCCATGTGAGTGCTGAGAATCAAACCCAGATTCTCTAGGAAAGCATCCAGTCGTCTTAACTGCTGAGACTTTTCCAGCCCTGGGGATGGGGAAGGGGATGGGGATGGGGATGGGGAACTGCTCTTTTTTTTTTTTTTTTTTTTTGGTAGCCTGGTTAGAGAATCCTGGAACAATGGCTAGGCTGTGCCAAGACTCCTCCCTACCCAGCATAAAAGGTACACAGCCAAGACATAGAATTAATTGAGGTGCCTATCAACTTATGAATAGATAAATGAAATGTGAGAAATATATTTTATACACACATACACATACCACAAACACCACACCCACACACACACCCACACTTATCATACAAGTCATACACATAAAGACACATACCACACATACACACATATCACACAGATATACATATACACCATACACACATAATACATATACACACATACACACATACCACATATACTCACCCCATATACACGTATATACATATATATACCACACACATCGCAATACACACACCCACACAACATACATGCACATACATATATATAATACATGTACACATATACATACATACCACACACACCACATATACATACACATACACCATACACATATACCACATATACACATACACACACCACACACACACACACACACACACACCACATACACACATACACCACACTATACACCTGCCACACATACACACACATTACACACACCCACACACATTATACACACCCTCACACACACACACCAGACATACACACACACCATACACATATAGCACGCACACCCACTCATATACACACACTACACACACACACACCCCACATACACCACACATACCCATACACCCCACATACACCACACATACCCACTCATATACACACACTACACACACACACACACTATACACACCCACACACATTATATACCCCACACACGCCACATACACACACACCATATACATATACCACACACACCATACATATACATACACTATACACGCGCGCACACACACACACACACACACACACACACACACACACACCTACATTCCCCCCACCTCACCCCTACAGTGGGTTCTCTTGAGCTTTAAGCAGGAAAGCCATCATTTTCTATAGAGTAGATGAACCTAGGTGGAATGAAGTAAGCCAGGCACAGAATAACAGATGCTGCCTGACTCCTTACACGTGGAAGTTAACATATCAGACTCACAAAAGCAGAGAGAGTGAGCAATGGCTGCTGTGGACTGATGGGTTCAGGGCAGGGAGGCTGAGGAATGCTGGAAAGGAAACACTTTATTTAGATAGGAGAAGTAAGCTCAGGTTATCTATAGTTCATTGTGGTGGGCTACAGTATTTGGTAATTTTGAAATTTTTATTTAAATGATTTTAATTTAAAAAACTCAAGTATGTGGAATAATATCTATGTTAATTTATTTGATTCAGGCATTTTCAGTATGCATATATGTCAAAGCATCATGTTTACATCATGAAAATAAATGACTTTTTAACTTGTCAATTATGAATAGTGAAAGCCAAAGGAAGAAAGGAGAATGAACACAGAAAATATTCAGGTTATGTGCAGAACCTCTGTAGCCCGTCCTCAATTGAACCCCAAAGGACCCTGGGATCAGTCTCACTCTGCCTAAGATGCTCAGTATTTACAAAACATTGTATTGGTGAGGTGGCATCCAATAAAAATGGACCCATGGGTGGGATGCGGGGAAATTAAACAGTGGCTGCCTCAGAGACTGCTTGTGTTCTCAAAGCTTTAACAACCTTACTGTGGAAGGTTTTTCTGAAAACCTCACAGAGATGCCCAGTCTCCCCTAGTTTAAGTCCCTGGATGATGGTGCACAGTGTGGCTTCATCTTTTAGTCATGCATCCTGTCCACTACAGGGTAAAGACATTTAGTTGACTATACTGTGCTGTGGACGGTTTGGGTGTCGTTAAAGTGTGTTCTCCAAAGGCTCAGAGCCCAGTTAGTGTCTGAAAGAGCAAGTTGTGACAAGAAGGAAAAGGCTGGGTTTCTACCTCACTCTCAGCCATTCTCACTGTGGGCTCTCTCCTCACACACACTCCCTGCCATGTCGACACCCAGTAGAAGGGCCTTCACCAGAGCCCCCAACAGACAGGGTTGCCTGAGCTTAGCGTTTCAGGCTCTGAAACTGAATAAATAAAATGTTCTACTCTGTGGAATACCCATCCTCAAGCAGTTTGTTACAGAAACAAGCAAACAAACAAACGAACAAAACGCACAGCATCTTGGTTCACTGACATGCGTGCTTGAGTTTAATGTTCAAGATTGCAGGCTCTGGGCTCGCTTTAGTTTAGGTTTGGCCTAAGTGGCTGCATACTTATTCTGCAGGGAAGGAGGGTAAGGATCACACACTCCAAAAGGGGTGTGACCCTCTCAGCCCCAGACCCAGGAGTGCCATTGATCTTCATTTTTACTTGACGTCTAAATTGCATTATCGTTAAAATCCTAGGGGCAAACCTTAACTCTGAGGGATGACGGCTTATTGTCTTTTCTTCCTGTCTTCCTTACCTTTCTTTTCTTATCAAGCACCCTCCTAGTCAGGTAACACCTGGGCCGCCTGCAGAGGCCTGTCCCTTTAAAACACTGCATCTCTGCTTCTTCTGGCTTTTCTCGGGAATCTAAATTCTTCACAACAACCTTCTGTTCCCCTACAAAGTACAAGGAGGCCTCTCCTCGCCTGGCTTTTGTGGCCTCAGCAACAAACTTCAACCCTGTTCTGCTTAGTTCCAGTTACCTTACTGCAGTCAGGAAAAATCTTGGTTCATGAACAACAACAACAACAACAACAACAAAAGATCTTGTGAACCGAAATAGGGCAGGAAAAGGCAGGTGTGTAAATGTTTAATCATGGCTTCCGTCGCTGGCTATTTGTTGAGCATCTAGTAGGTACCAGGCACTGAATCTGACATGGTGAGGTTATAGTCTCAATAAGACAAAGAGAACTTTGTTGCCGTATAGCTCACATTCTATAGACAAGACAGACTTTTCACCAAGATGCCCATAGCCATTTGAGCTAAGGGTTGTATCGGTGTCCAAGAACAGCTACTATGCATGGGTGTGTCTGGGGCTGAGCTGATCTTTACTGGGCAGGGAAAGGTGTCCCATTTACCAGAAAATGCCTCTTCAAGGCCGGAGGGTCAGCCCCAATGTTGCTGAAGGGAAAGAGCTGGCAGAGTATGGTCCTGCAGAACAGGCAGGACATCCCAGGGCAAGCAGCCTGCAATGGCTCGTTCTCCAAGGGCGCGTGCATCAGTGTGCGGTCAGGGAAAAGCATAAACACTGCTAAGTGTCCCTAAGTGGCCGACTCCAAAGTCATAGACCCAGGTATGGACGGTTTGAGGGAAAGTACTCAGTGGCAGCAGACTGCTGGAGAGGGCTGTCCTCATGTCCCCACCAGTCCTGCCGCTAATGGCATCATGAAGTCTCAAATCACCCTGCATGGACATACACACACACACACACACACACACACACACACACACACACACACTCACACACACACACTCACACACACACTCACACACACACACTCTCACACACACACACACTCACACACATACACACACACAGAGGGAGAGAGAGAGAGAGAGAGAGAGAGAGAGAGAGAGAGAGAGAGAGAGAGAGAGAGAGAAGTGTTCCTAGCATTCAGGTCTGATGAAAACAGGCTTTTGACGCTCTGCAGATCTTCCAGGCCCCCAGTGGGGGCCATGGCTCCAGGTTCTTTCTGGCCGGAACCTGGCTTTCCCACAGGCTAGGGGTTTGGTGACTCCCTTGTCCTGTTCCTCCTCCCCAAGACAAAGAAATGTTGCCTTTGATGTCAGGAAAATGTGTTCCTTCCAGCTTTGTCTAGGAAACACAAAGACAGTAAACAGGGGGTGGGTGAACCCAGAGCTGAGATTTTTCTGGGAATGAGAATTAAGATCAGACTCAGGGTCTCTGGCCATTTCCCAAATGCAATGAGTTTATCACTGCCAGGGACAGCAAGTGTACAAAGCTCTTGGCAGTGACCTCTGCTGATTTATGAGGGTTTCTGGTGTGTTTGCACCATTCTGCCGACAACTGGTCCTAAGGGAAATGTATATCTAGCATCCACAACGTGCAAGGGAGCCACTGGAGAGCCCAGCCAAGTCCCCCATGAAGAAACAGGGCTCGATAAAAAAGCCCGTTCCCTTCTTCTTTTGCCTTCTCTTGTCTTCTCATCTTGCCCTGACTTCCCTTCCTTCTTTTCTGCTTATCAACTACCTGCCCCTCCCCCACTCCCCTCTATAGATTAGGGAGATGAAGGCTGACCACAAGAAGA
>JADRCD010237902.1:0-17258 GCA_019843815.1 Montemys delectorum
TGAATGAATGAATGAATAAGCAAGAGTTCAGAGTGATGTAGTGGCTTGCTCCAAATCCCAAGGCCCATGAAGAATAGAGCTGAAAATTGAACTTTCTGGAAGGAAGAAGGAAGATGCTAAGCAGACAGCATCCCTGGTCTAAAAGAAGGTGGATGCAGCCATGGAGTCTGCTGAGGGTGAAGGCTGCAAAGCCTAGGCTGAGTTCCCTAGTCAATTGTCCACCACAGGGCTTGCTCTCTACAGCCTGTCCAGCAGGGGGAGAAGGAAAGAATGCTTGTTAATACATCCCCAGCAGAACTGGCCAGGCTAGTGGCTTCAGTATTGGCAGTACCAGCCTGCTTAAGACTGACAGAACCCACAAGTGCAGGCCAGCTCATCGAAAGCATCACAGCATCTGAGCTCCCAAATGGGAGCTCTACGTACATTTTCCAGCTAGATGGCTCAAAGGAGAGGGGTTCTGAACAGTTTGTCTTAGAGGAAGAAACATAACGACAATTTTTGTGTTTTTTTTTTTTTTGTTTGATTGATTGATTTTAAATCAACCTCTAAGTGAGCCTAGTTCCTGCATATTTTTTTCACAGAAACAAAAAGAAAAACTTATTTTTTTTAAAACACAAGAGCAGGAGAGCTGCTTTTTTTTTTTTTTTTGAGTGGCCTTTTGCTAAGTGTTTTTAATAGTTTTGTTAAAACTTAGCATGTAAACAACACTGTGCCTTCTATGATTAGAGAGCAGGCTAATCTAACAAAATCAACCCTGTTTAAACGTTCCCTATTCTTAATAGTGACATCAAACAGAAAGCTAGAATCTTAAATATCCATAAACAAACAAAATGAAACACTTGGTATAATTCATTCTGAATGCATCTAAGAATCCAGGAATGGTTTTTCCTATGGAGCTCTCTGGTGCGAAAGCTCAGTGCATGCCATCCTAAAGATTTGAGAGTTACCCAGAAACTCTCTCAAATTTCCTTGGCCTCCTGCTGCTCACCTAACTTAGCCCCAATAAGAAGATTCAAGACTAAAAGGACATCTTCCATATCAAGGGGGCTTAATGTCCTGGGTGTCCTGGGAAGGTAAACATGATTCAGAATGCTGGAGAGAAATTAAAACCAGATCAAGAACTAATTTCCCTGAGCTGGAAGAAGAAAGAAAAGAAAGCAAAATAGGACAGATAGATGGTCCTGATGTGCTTTCATTGTCCCGGGCTCACTGGAGACAGGACTGTGTGTGAGGCATGGTCATCGCACGTTCAGTGTCCAAGGGTATTACTAAATGAACAAGTGTTAAATATGCCCATGGGCTACCCTTCCCAGCCTATTGAAAGTGGCCACGTATTGCTGGGAAAGACTGGATTGTTTCTATCAGAAATCAACTCTGGTCAGCCCTATAGCATCTGCATTTGTACACTACCTCTAAGCAAATAAACACGTAAGGTCAAATTTTGAAACCCAAGCTTGACTCCTCTTCAGCTGCTCCCTACCCAGGGTCATAACGAGGAACCCTGGAAAAACACTGTGCGGGCTCTTTCCAGTACTGAGCAGCTCCCTGGGACCAGCGGACCTGACCCCTCCCCTCACAGAGCCATCCTTCTCCATGTTTTCCAGCACTCTTTTCCTGGCTTTCTCTCTAAAGCACAGACTTTGGTTTGTCACTGTTTCCACACAGAAAGCTTTCTAGCAAGCAGCAGACACAGGAAGGAGAAAGCACCCGCGGCCCTCCATTCTGGAGCCCATCTGACCTACTCAGTCAAAGCTTAAATGAAGCGTTTTAATTGCTGATCTCTGTTCCACCCTAAGTCATAGTGAAGTGAACTCAGACTAACAGTAGGACAGCTCCAATTGTCTGCCAGGAACTGTGTGAGGTGATTTAGGTGTAGTCAGCTCAGCTGTAACACACAAGTTCCCCAAAAGACACCATGCTAGAGGCAAAACTGTTCAATTAAAAACCACAGGGATCACGGGGGAATGGGAGTGAGGCAGCCCACACAAAGCCAAATTTAAAAGACAGAAATTGAAGTAAGACAGTGGCAGAGTTCCACGGGTGTTTAGTAGTTGATACATAATTGCAAAGGTAAAATTGGCTTGAGATCCACCTGAAATATTCTTGCAAAGTGGGTATCAGATGGGGGATGGGCAGCATGTAGTTAGTAGGAGCCAGTGGAAGATGGCTGGTATGGTACGCAACACAGTTGGGGGGTGGAGGTAGTTGGCAGATAATGGGGGGAGGAGGAGGATCTGAGTTTCTAGGTGACTCACGTTGACTGAGTTTACTTAATATTTGTCAGATCCTAAATGTAAAATTTATGTCAGGGAACACCCTGGTAAGTCAGGATCCTACTGTTTCTACATGTTTGAAACATGATAAAAAAAAAATAAATAAATAAAATAAATGTATTTTTAGCTCATTGAGCCTTAGCGGCACTAGAAGTGCTAAACATTTCGTAGGAAGAGAAACTGAGGGGAGAGAAGACCAAGAGATTCCCAAAGTCACATAGTTGTAATAGGTCAGCTACAGGGCAGCTGCAGGGCAAACCAGAGCCTGGGCTCACCATGTGAAAGACTATTGTTGGCTGAAATCTCTTCTGGGTGGGAAGCAGAGTAGATCCTGCCCTGACCCTAGGCCGCTGAGAGATCTTGTCTGTAGTGATGGGTGGTCCCTTACTCACATGGAAAGCTGTGTGTGGAAGGTAATTCAGCTTCCTACCAAACTTTTGCTGCTTGTCTCTTAACTCACTGCCTTGACCCTCAGATTCTGAGGTTTTGGTTTTTTTTTTTTTTTCCAACATTGGATGATTCACTTTTAGAGACCCCTTTGAGCTGTTTTTACAAGGTCTCTTCTTGGAAGCTAATGTTCCCAATCTTTCACAAGGGAGAAGCAAACTTTTTCTCCATAAAACAGTCACTGCACAGGGAAAGTCAGACCACGTTCTCCACAGCTCTACACTGCCCTCAGGATCAAATACAAGCCTGCGTCACTCTCCCCAGACAGCACGGCAAGCCCTGTCTCTGTTTTTTCTTCCCCGGCACACTGGTCATGGCAGACACACTGGATCATAGACTGTCTTCTAGTGTTCTGTAGCTTCTCACTCCCAGACTCTGGCCTTCTGATTCCTCACTCCCTTGTTCCATTCCCCTCCCACCCACACGGGCTATAAGTGTGTTAGATCACACCATTTCCATCTCCAGATCTCAGCCTTCATGTCCTTCTCCCCAGAAGCCCTCTGGAATTCTGTCCTCAGATTTAGATTCAATGCCCTTCCCTAGCTCTTGGGTTCAAGGCCCTCCCCTAGCTCTTATACATTCCTTTTATGCTAGCTAACTCACTTGACTGAAATCCCTCTTCCATTTGCCCAGTTGCTGGTCATGTGGCGGTGGGGGCTGTGTCTGATAATGAATAAGGGAATAAATAGCATATTTCACAAGAGAACTTCGATGTGCAACAGCTCCTCTGGTCTGATCCATTTTCTGGACCAGATGGAGAATCAAGTAAAGGATGCAGGACAGTGAATGCACTGCCCATGGTCCCATGGCCAGAAGATGATAGCGAGTACATTCTCTCATCAATTCAAGTTATAAAAACTATGGTGTTCTAACCCATAACACATGGTAATTACCAAATCAGAAATCCCAGGCTGTGTGGAACTTACATTCTAGAAGTATGGGAGACAAGCAATACATCAAATAAATTAAAAGATATACGCTCTACATTATATTAGTTTATCAGAGGGAAAACAAAAGAGAAGAAAAGTTCATCTCCCTGAGATCATAGAATGAGAACAAAAACAGGGGCAAAGAAACAATCTATGCAGGCACCTGGGCTTTAAGGAAAAAGGACAGTATGTGCCAAGGTGCTGCAGCAGGAGGAGGCTCAGAAGGTTCCAGAAGAAACAGTAGAGAGCTGTGTATACTGCTATGGAGAAGTGAGCTTTCTGTACCTCTTATCTAGGAATGAGAATCAAAACAGCTAGCATCTCCTGCCTGCCTCTGTGTGTCAGAAGAGAGGCGTGGCAAGCCACCAAGACACACTCCCTGTCCTTGAAGGCCTTACGGGGTACCCAAGCTGGCTTTACTTTGCCAGAGTGAAATCGCTAGCTCTGAAACACAGTGTGCTCTCTGGCAAGTTAATTCATTCCTTAATGTACCAGAGAACGACCCCTTGAAACTGCTGGTCAGACCTTCTACTGAATGAAGAAACAGGTGGAGAAAGCTGGTCCCACCGGGGCTTCCAAGGGACTAGCCAAGAGTCATCCTCCACCTGAAAACAGTGCCAGCAGCCACATCACAAGGTGGGGGTGAGCTGCGGCTTCTCATCAAACATACGAAATTAACAGAAAATGGTTTTGAAATGTATTAGTGCTGGGGAAATGACGTCATAAAGACAAAGGCTTCCCTATTACTTAAAGTAATGAGAACAAAAACAAGAATTTATAAGCTTCCCAGCTCTGACCGAAATTTGCTGCACAGTATTTTTCTACATCTCTTTCTGCTTTGGAAAAAACCACCACTAATTGCATTCACATTACACCATATCAACCAAACGTGGATTTCAGTTTCCCCCAAGACCACCAACAGTCTCAGGTTACAGCGACTTTATTAAATACTTTCCCCCTGCTCTGTTTTATGCAGGAAAAAAAAAACTAGAATGTTGTTACCTTTTGGAATAATTAACCAGATCGGTGCCAGATAAGTAACATTTTAAGAAAATTTCCAATGTGGAAATAAGAGGAGTGTGCACATTTTCTTTTTAAACTCACAAAATAATGAAGGATTTTTTTTAAGAGTATATAGTTTATTGGTGGCTGGGAGCCTGGAGCTAATGAAAAAAACATTTATGAGTTTGGTTTCCACAGCTCTCCTTTGGGCTTTCTGGGCACTGATGCTCCTGGCTTACTCTAGGAAAGCATGGAATCGGAGAACAGGGAGACCTAGAGAGCTGTTCAGCTTCATCCTGCTTGCCACCCCATTGCCACCGGGACTCAGCTCCCTGGCAAAAGGCGAGCAAGGCATGCTTGGTCATTTTTACAGCCACGTTGCTTTTGGTTTTGGAAGTGTTTCCAGCCTCAGTCTTCCAACCATGAGCTCTGTTCCTGGCACTTCAGAACGTGAAAACCAGTTTCCTGCCAACCATGTCGCCCAAGTAGAGTTGCATTGATACCCTAGCAACTACCAACAGGAAGTCGGATGCTTCCGCTCACAGAGCGCACCCGGGCCGTGGTCTCCTCATGACTGCCATCTCTTGGTCTCTTGTAATTCTTTTTTGTAAGGACCACTCCGGAGCCCCACATGGTTCTTCCTGACTTTCTATCAGTATAAGGAGGGAGAGGGCTTGGTGAGGACTGGAAGGGCTGAGAGATGCTCTGGTCTCACAGTCTTTGAGATTGCCATTGCTGTCTGCTGTTTCATTTCTCTTCTCTGTGGGGCTCTGGACTTCTTTGTGTCTGTCTGTCTTGTGGAATACCCTCAGGAGGAAGCCGTGTCTACCATGCTCGAAGCCGAACGAAGGCTGTTCTAAGGCGCATTTGCTCCATTGAAGCCTTCCTTAACCCAGAGGTTCAAATCTAACCTCCTGAACAGGAATTTTGCCTGAAAACAAAATGAAAACTGAGCATTTCTTCAAGTTACAGGGGAATAGTCTCATGATAGAACAATACACTACTAAAATTCAGTTTTGGTTTGGTATGGTGGTGCACAAAATCCCAGCATTTAAAAAGCTGAGGCAGGAGGACTAGAGTGAGTTCAATTCTAGTATCAGCTACAAAGTTAGACCCCATCTTAAATATAAATTTAAAAAAACCTGTTTTCAAAGACTATATTTAACTCCACATTCTGCTATAAATTTCACTGGACAGTTTGACACCAATATGAAGCTTGGTTACTTTTATTTTAGTGTACAGTTCAATGGTACAATGCTATCATCACAGCCTCTCCTAGCACATGCTCATCCATTAGGAACATCGCAAAAGGTTCTCTGGTCCTTCCTCTTTTCCCTTCTGCTAGGTGTTTTGATTGACTAGAAATGTAATGTAAAAGGATGCAGACACCCGCAGCAATGCACCTGCAGTCTGTCTGTACTGTAGCCCACACAGAATCATATCCTACTACACGACCACACCACGCTTTGCTTATCAGCTCACAAATGTTCCTATTGCTACTGCACTCTGGTTATTGTGAATATTATTAGCAACACAAATTGGACTTGGCCGATTACCTTTTTAAAAAAGAAAAAAAGAAAAAGAAAAAAAAAGATAAAGTCAGGATGAGCGGGAGATAGGGGATGGATCTGGGAGGAGTTGAGGGAGTAGAGAATGAGTAAGACCAAAATAGATGGTCTGCATTTATGATTTTTTAAAATAAGTGCCTAAAATATTATATTTTAAAAAGAAACTGTCAAACTAAGAATAGGAAGGCAGGGAAGATTAGGGGGACATGAGAAGGGAGCACCCCCCATCTCAGGTCTACATGGAGTCTCTCACCAGTTAAGAGTCAAACACTCTAGCACTACTAACAAAATTCACTGAAAAAGAGTACCTACACACAGAGAACACCCCTTCTCAAGGAAGAATGTTAAAACAGTGACACGCCCTACTTCAGGCCTAAATGTATATGACCTTCCAGGATGGCATTACTCCTTTCCCAGATGTGAACTTTGCATGTTGTAAAAGGGTCTCCATAGTTCCAGAGAGCAGCTCTTAACATCTACAGTTTTAATTTAGAAGCTGTAATCCTAGCCTGTGCATAGCATGAAGGGCTCTATGGTCTTATATAGGGGTCTTTAGCCACCCTTTGAACGTAACTTCAGAAGCCGTCAAAACCTTACATTTGGCTATTGAGAAGAAATAATGACTCTCTTGCAAAGCTCCTATCCAAAGTACTTGGTGTGCCCTACCTTATCCTAACAACTTATCTTTCTATTAACTTTGCTCCATGCTGACTGGACCTAAAATTCCTTTTTTGCAATGAAGTCAAAAATCCTATATTCCTCTGCATAACTGTCATTGCAAAGAAACCTGCTGGCCGCTGCAGGGGACAGTGTGCGGCTGTGTGTAGTCTGTGCCTCACTGATGCTGACTAACACTGCTGCCCAATGTGCCTGTAATATTTTATATTTCTTCCAGAAATATATTAGAGTTTGCATCTCCAAATCCTCCCCAGCACATGGCGTTGCTAACTTGTTTCTATTCTGATATTCTATGGATGTGTAGCAGTATCTTCCTGTGGCTTTAGTTTACATTGGAATATTCAGAAACACTAAGAAATCCCTACTATATAATAAGTACTGAGACACAAGTCAAATATCAACATTATTTGTCTATATAGAATGATCTTATATATACATAAGCACCACATGGGCAGGACTGAAAAGGACCACATTAAAATCTGGACCCAGGGTGTGAGTGTATCTTTCTTTCTTAAGATTTCACCTGGGAATTTTTTGTGTGATTGAGTGTATAGTAAAAATACATTCAGGAACTAACAGTAGCCCTATACACTGAAGTCTTAGGGGTCAAGCCCCAGCTGCCCTTGGTTCTGATGTCATATATATTATATATATATATATATATATATATTATATACATACATATACATATATATACATACATAAATTCTGAGTATTATTTACAAAACACAGACAAGTTTCTCTCTGTTTCTGAGACCCTAAGCCAAGAGTCAGTAAAGGACAAACTATAGCTCTGATGAGCTCTGTTTTCATATGACCTATAAGTTTAAGGACAATTTTTCATATTTATAACTAAAGAGGTACACAAGACAACTAATGTTCTACAGGACATGAAAAGCTGCATGAGATTCACCTTTCAATCCTATAAGCATCTCCAGTAAACAAAATCGGCCAGTCTCTACCTTCATGGAGTATCTAGAGTATTTATGAGTCCTATATTTCTGTCTCTCCTGTATCAACATACACAGTACCGGACATGAAGAATTAGAAATTGATGGTTGACTTCTGAACCAAAGGATTTTTCCCAGCAAGGTTCCAAGAGCATACACTATGTGTGTAAGTGCCTCTCTTCTTGCCTCCACCTCTACCTCTCTCCTCTCTCCTTCTCCTCTCTGTCTCACCTCTCTTTCCGTCTCTCTCCCCATCTCTCACTATCTGTATCTCTTCCTCTCACTGTCTCTCTATCTCTATCTCTTCCTCCCTCTGTCTCCCTCTTGCTGTGTATGTGTCTGTGTGTGTGTGTGTGACTCTGTGTGTCTGTCTGTGAGTCTGTCTGTGTCTGTGAGTCTGTGTCTGTACATGTGTCTCTGTGTGTGTTTGTCTGTCTATGTGTATCCATGTGTGTGTCCCTGTGTGTGTCCCTGAGTGTGCCTTTGTGTATATGCCTCAGTTTGTGTATTTCTCTGGGTGTCTTTGTGTGTGCCTATGTGAGCCTGTGTGTGCCTGTGTGTGCCTGTATGTGTCTGTGTGTGTGTGTGTGTGTGCATCTTTGTGTTTGTGTGTCATGTGCTCACATTCATGCATATGCATTTGAGCAGGTAGCTGGTTCATGTGCTCCTGATACACAGCATGTGAGAGTCAGACAAGCATGTGGTATCTTCTCTATCAATTTCTACCTTATTTTTGAGACAGGGTCTTCCAGTGCAAGCTGGAGGTTCTCGGTGAGTTCCAAGGAACATGTCTGCCTCCACTGCATGCCCAGTGCTAGAGTGAGACTTGTCATTGTGCTTAGCCTTTTCACATGGGTGCCGGAGACTTGAACTCAGCCCTCAGATCTAAACAGTAGGCTCTTACTGACTGAGCCATGTCTCCTGGCCCCACAGAATGATTTTATATTTATGTACACAGAAAATATTGATGCTAAACATGGCTTTCCCCTCTCAACTCGCTATGGTACAAAGTGGCTAAACCCAGGATACTAAGGCCTAGCCTGACAGCCCAGGATCCTAGGGCAACTCTGAGTCAGCCTCTAGCCACTCAGGAGAGGGGAAAGCTGTCAGACAGTATTTCATGAATAGCTCAGCTTAAGTTACTTGGACCAGCTGGGGATTTTCCTTAAGCTATATTTTCCTCTGGCCAAAATCATCCCAGCTAAAGCTGCCTGTTGAGTGTCATACCGCAGAGAAGTGGCTCTTTCTGTTTTCCTCATAACTCCAGGTACTGCCTCTTTGGGCAAGGGAAACCCACAGACCTGGGGTTCAGCTTATGTAATAAGTGGCTCCCCACTGAGTTAAGCCACTAAGAGAGATGCATTCAGTTTCAGAAGATAGATTTCTCCTTTCGAGCCAGAGTTGTTCCCTATAGTTCAGAACTCAAAATAAGCATACACAGGTATTTCAGGCCCCCGCCACCCTGAGTCATGAGCACACAGACTCACTAGGCTATTTTTTCAAATGCAGCAGTGAGAACCCAACAGCTTCCAATGGATACCAGCTATACAAGCTGTGCAATAATGTGAGGGGCCTTTGTAACCCTATCCCCAACCAACCTGGTAGGTAGGAGTCACTGAGAACCAGAAAATGGGCACAACGTCCTGTACTCATTTGCAACAGGTCTTACCACCAGAATTCTTTCCTGGGGTAAACTTGGGAGGAAAGGAAACTGGCTTCTTGGTGTGCATGGATCAAAAGAGAAAAAGTCTTACACATACCAAGGTTAAACCTAAGAATTATGCAAAGCACCTTGTTTTGACCCAGGCATAATGGAAGTACTTACTCCATGGTAGAGCTAGTGTGTCTTCCCCTGGCATTATCTCAAAGAGGTGGAGACTGAGCACAAAGAAGTCCCTCCCCTTGCTGCACTCCTTGGTTGTGCTCAGAGAGGCCAGCTAGAGAAACCAATGAGTGAAAGAGCTTACTCCAGTTTGGAAGAAGGGCCTGGTGCCAGAGGGCTACATTCCAGACCCTTCTCATTCTAAGTGCTAGCTGCTGCGCCACCTCTGGTGAGTTACCACCTCCCCTCCTACTCTCCTTTTGTATCTATACAAAGACCACAAAAACAATACCCACCTTACAACAAAGGTGGGCTGTGCAGACCCCAAAGGAAACAGTTATAAAGTCCCAACACTTTAGTCTGAGTAGGGGTTGCTTCTAGGCATTCATCCCTCCTGTGAAATGACACCTTGTCAACTCCTGGAATGTGTTAGCTTCTAAATCCACATACTCCTCAAGGGCAAGAGAACCACTTCCCAGTAATGTAAAATTCACATAAAACATAATCCATACATGACAGAAAGAGAGAAGAGGGGAGGTAAAACGCAGCCTCTAGGTGCCCACCTAGGATTTCAGTTCTTTGGAACAATCTCCTCTTCCTAACCTCCCTAAGGTCCTCCATATACTGAAAGCAAAGGAAAAAAAAAAAACAACCAAAATCAGTGGGATTGCAGCCTCAGTTGCCATGCTCCACCTTACTGAGCACTAGTACAGAGGCCAAGAGATCTCACTAAAGAGGCAAATGGGACAATACTGCCAGACTTCAAAGAAGGAAGAGGCAAAGAGAACCATCTACTGCATGACGAGCCTTAGAGAGACCAGCAGACACTACCATGGCTTCAGACACATCACTCCAGTCACCAATTCCATCCTTGCATCCTAACCAACTTGGGCTTCCACTAAAATGACACCTGCCACTCTTGAAGCCTTGCCAGTGCCATTTTAACCAAACAAGTTGGAAGGTTTTGCTTATTCAATTAACAGCCTTCGCTTTGCTAAGAGCCAGGGTTGTGGTTTCAGCCATGCTTCCTACCATCCCATAATATTTCGGGTAGAATTCTCTCAGAACTGGATTGTTTTGCGTATGCCTTCCGCGGCTTTCCCATATCATTCCTATACCAAGTACCTTGTATTGACGACTGCGGTGTTAAAAGACTGAAGTATCACTAAGGATCAAAAGTGAATTTAATCTCCACAGTGATGCTATGAGGCAGATACTAATCACGCCATTTGATGATGACAACTTGAAGACCAAGGAGTCCAAATTATACAGCTAGCAAATGACAGTCGTGAGATCAGAACTTTGCTTGAATTCCCCAGCACTCTTTCCTCATCCAATCACCCACTCATAAGCAACAGATAGATCCCGTCTCTCCTGCCTTCCCACAGCAGAACCTTCTCCTTTGCCGTACAGCCCCTTACAGGGTACACCTTTCCTCTATCCCTCCCTCTTCTCACCATTTACTGACACAAGGAGGCCCAGTGTTTAAAAAACTGGGACAGGCCGGGGACCAGGTATGGTCCAGTTGGTAAATTGCTCTCTTTGCAAGCAAGAGAACAGGAGCTCAATCATGTAATAAAAGTCAGGTCTAGTGACATGCATCTGAAATCCTAGAGCTGGGAAGGATCCCTGTGCTCACTGGGCAGCCAGGCTAGCCTTGTTGATGAGCTTCAGAAAGACCTTGTCTCCAAGGAGGTGACTGTGTTCCTGAGGATGACATCCAAAGACAGATGTCCTCTGGCCTCCACAAACATGCACACATGTGCATGTGCAACTGAACACACATACATACATATCCATATACATTAAAAAATAACTAATACCACAAAAACAATGAAGTAGGATCAAGAACCACCAACATTTTTTTTTAATTTGGCCTCTTACAAAACAGACTTAGACACTTAACACTTGTATGTGTTCCAGCGACTCAGCATTCAAAAATGTTTTCTTCTGTCCCATAAAGGAAAAATTATGTGTTTGCAGGTCTACAGTAACACAGGTAACCTCATCATTAAAAAAAAAAAAAAAAAAGCTAATGGCTCGATGGTAATTGGATTATTTTAAGAATTTTTATTACTTTTATTATGTGTTGGTATGTGTGCCTGAGTCTGGGTATGTGCACATGAGTGCAGGTGCTGAGGACAGAGTTGTCTAATCCCCTGGAGATAGAGTCCCAGGTAGCTGTGCGCTACCTAGTGTAGGTGCTTGGAATTGAACTCGGGTCTCGTAGAAGAGAGACAAGTGCTTGTAGCCACTAAGCCATCTTACAGCCCATGAATTATTTTTAAGGTACAAATAGATGTCAAGTAGTCATGAAGAACGCTGAAGTCACAAAAACTTTAGTGGACACTCAAGAGGGCAGAAGATCTTCCTCTTCCTTGGGGACCCCCTGACAAGGATCCTGAAGCACACCTAATGCTAGAACAGCTGGAGAAGCTGCTGGTAGCTTCTGCTGGGACATTAGCAATTCTGTCGTGTTAGTGGCTTTCTAGATGTCTCTCCTAGGCCCTGGAACAGAGCATAGTGTAGCAGAGCATAGTTGGAAATTCAGAGCTGTCGCCACCAAGTCTACACACCTGTTCCAAGCCCCAGCTCAGGAATTAACTACTGACTGCCTCAGTTTGCCCCCTTACAAATTGGAATTTTCAAAAGATACATGAGATAGACTAATGCAGACGTTCTCGCTGATGTATTGTGGAGAAGAGGATGGTTTAGGCCTTGTGTATTTGTCCTCAGCATCACCACCACTTGCAAAACAGAAGTGGGGAGATAGAAAGGTTTGGTACTCCGCCTTAACCTGAAGGCATCTTTTTCTTTTTTTGGAGAAGATGATTATGAAACAGAGCCCCACCTTTTTAAGAATAAATTCCACTTGCCATGAATAAAAGAGCCAGAGGAACTGGAGCGATAGTTCTAACAAGACCAGGTACAGTTGGGGAGTAAACAGAAGCATAGGCAGAACAAGATCAGTGGAGGCAAAAGGAGTAAATGACGTTCCCCATTGAGTGAACATCTCCGCCTTTCATCTCCGACACTTTTCACAACGCACTCATAGCAGAGAGATACATAGCTCTATGCTACTTCCAAAAAGCAGGGAAAGGTCCTTGCTAAAAAAGATAGGACTGCTGTAGAAAGAAACATCTAGAAAGAATCCTCCAGACTCAAATTATACAGATTTTTAACCTTTCCACCATTTCCTCAAGAACTTAAAACTCCAGACTCTACCCCAGAACCCTACTAAGTACAGACACGACGTCTGAAAAGAGTAAGAACTTTCCAGTAAGAGTAGTAGACTGAGTTCCTACTCAAGTTCAGATGATCAATGATCGGGACCACCCCTTTTGCACTTCAGCAAAGTCACCCCCAAAATGTCAAGAGCATGTGTCTCACAGGGATATTCTGAAGGCTCATCACATCACACATAGAGTCTTAGTCCATGTCTGTCAGCACAGAAACTTCATTCTCTACAGGTGGCTCTGGGAGACACAACACTTCTCACCTTGACTCTGTCATAGGAAGGTGGATCCCATGAGCCAAACTGCCAAGAGGCAGGAAGTCTCAAGAGAAAAGAGGCACAGGGCCACACATTAGGACGTTTGACAAATCAGCCAGTTTCAGCTCCCCAAGCTCTCCCAGTGCCAGAAGAAAAATAACCCAAACAAATGAAATTGAGACAAGAGAGCTGAATTCTGCCCTCCTTCTAACCCTTCTCTCCCACAGTTCCTGCTCTTTGGTTTTGATTAGAAAGCTCTTCTGTAGCTCCATGCCCTTGCAGCCCCTCAAACCCCATCCCAAACAGGGATGGCCTCTTATTAAAGACAATCGCGCTTTAATCTATGTACCAGAGCTGGCTAATGATACTGTACTGGGGTTTGGCCCCTTGCCAAGAAGCAAACAGTGCCAATATTTGCAGACTTCCAACAGGAAATTAAATAACTGCCCTGCTGGAAATATGAACCAATTTACGGTGGTCAAACCTGAATCTTCCAAACACTGGCATGGTTTGTGTGCATGCAGGGTTAGGGACGTTTGAAGGAGACAGAGGGAGAGGAGTAAAGCTCTACACTTATCTTCACGACAGACCTAGAAAGCGGTCCTTTCTCCTCTCTGCCCTGGGTTTATCCTTCTTGTGGACAGAGACAGTGAGGTGTTTACAACAAGCTGTCCTGAGAAAGCACCACTGAAACCTCAGGACGAACAGCGTCATACCCACAAATCCAACAGCACGGGCAGGCCGGAAATGCGAAATTCCACTTCCTCCCAGAAGACCCAACTGGAGTTCTACCCGATCCATTATGAAATGCCTATTTAAAAGCTGTCCCCTTATGCTAAAGCTTTCCTTTTCCATGCATGACACTTTGAAAATGTACTTGTTGGTGCCTCTCTTTGGCTTACTCCCCCGGTAGCACCTAGACCCAGCACCCAACATAGTATCTGGCACACAGTAAAGACTTCTCCTTCTCTTTCATTATAATCACCATCTGCTGGGTAACAACAGGTGTGCAGGGCATTAGGCAGACCCTTGCAGAATGCCAGCTGGACCAGCCACAACCCTGCCGACCTCACAGATCTGTCACACACAACAACAAAGGAAATGCCTGTGGACTGAGCATCTGAGATATATGAGGCAGCGAGCAAGGAGTGACTCCTTTCTTGTCAAATGCAACGTTCGCCATAAACAGTCAGTCTGAATCTCATCCTGCAAATGAAGATGTGAGGCCACACGGAGGCTTACCAACCTTAGATAGACAGAAGCAGCCCTGAGCCAGTCTCCAGGGACTGCTGTGGGTATCCATCTTCAGCCTGGCATCATCGTGGACAGAGAAAATGAAGTTACAGAAGCCCATGTTGATGAAACCATGCAACCCCTTTCCTTAGACCACACCTCCTGAAGCCAGCAGGAGTTCTGCTGTCTCTTTCTCGAAGCCAGTTGGGAGGGCAGTGGTTTAAATGACTGTGTGGGTCTCTAGTAGCAGGCAAGTGTCCCCAGCACAGACCTTGAGCTGCTGGCAAAATAGATAATACGGTTCAGCCCATGGCCAGATTCCAAGAAATGTTGTCTATGAGTTCAACACAACCCCCAGGTAAGGACTGGATCTCCTTTAGTTCCAACCACAAATGCCCTGGCATCTCTCGCCCAGCCAGATAACAGTACCATGTTCCCTAAGTCCCTGGGGCTCCAGTAAAGAAAGTTCCAGAAAAACTATTCCAAATGGACAATCTCCATTCCACATGGATCTGTCAGGGACTGGACCTGGGAAACTATCATTCACACCAGTTCTCTTGGGTGGCTCAGGGCTCATACGGAAGAGAAATCCTTGAGATGAAGTGTCTCAACTCACCTGCACAGACAGACAGGCTCACAGGGATCCACCAATCAGCACAAGGACAAGTCACCAAGAGTGCCTTTCCCACTGTGAAATGCACTTGTTTGTGGAGCTGTGCTTTGAAAGGAAACGTGTTGCTATTGAAGTGATGTTAGTATTATTGTTCATTTTTGTCTGTACCTAAAGTTGTATATTATAGACCAACATGTTCTGGCTTCCTTTGATGGGCATTTAGGGAGGAAAACACAAACCTGATTTCCATAGGGGAGTCAATATACAAAAGTTATGTATTCTCCCTTAATATAAAAAATTACAGGTCACCACTCAAAAAACAAAGAGACAGGGAGCCCTCAAAAAACCTGCAAAATAGCTTATTCCCAAAATGCATATTTGAAAATATAATGCCCACAGATTAGCATAATTACTGGTAACCTTCTGCCTCTGCCTTTCTCCACATCCAAGAAGCCTCCGACACTAGGAGACTCACCAACATGATTAAAACGTGAGCAAAGAATGTTTCTCCCACAGAGCAACCTGGAGGAACTCTGGCTCCCTGAGGACCAGGTGGTCTCAAATTAGTCCAAAAACCAACTGTGAATCAGAGCGCCCTTGGAACGCAAAGAGGCCAGTAATGATATCCCAGAGCTCATGTGTTTTTTTTTTTCCCTAAAAAGATCAAAGCTGTAGGAAAGAACGAATTAAGTTCTGAACAGGGAAGGGCATGCAGAGACAGGAATTGGGCAAAGGGGTCCACACTCCTAGCCCAGGGGGCACATTCCAGCAAAATGCAGAAGTCACGAGAGGCCGGGAAAAGGTCGGACCCAACTCCTCGGGTAGCCCAAAGGGCCGACATCACAGGCAACAAATCAATAGAGTAGGAGAAAAGGGCAGAGAACCTGTTTGAAGTTGTCACATTGGTCTGAAGTAGGTGCAGGACTTGCTTTCTTGTCCTGTTGCCCAGAGGTACACAGGACGCCTGTGTCTATCTGGGACTCTGGGCCAAATTCCTCTAGGTGAGCGTTTCTGTCCCAGGCCTGCTTCAGGCAGTTTTCCAGCTACTGCCCAGAGCACCAGAGCTAAAATGTTTACTAAACAATTTCTTCATTGCTGCTGAATCAGCCTTTTAAAGCAACACACAAAACACCAGGTAGGGAAGTGTACGTCCCCTCTTCACTCAAGCACACTCCATTCGCCTCCTGTCATTACCAGCTGGGATGGGAGGGGCAGTCCTTTCAGCCAGGATGGGAAGGGAGAGAAATCAGCCTTCACATGCATTTTCCTACCACAAACAATATTGCTAGGCAAATGAAAATTATTCTCCACCTCCCTAAAATTCCCCTGGTTTTAGGGTTAGCATTGTTATGACAAAATACTATGACTAAAAACATCTCATGGAGGAAAAGGTTTATTTCACTCACACTTCCAGGAAACAGTCCACCCTGCTGAGGGAAGTCAAGGCAGGAATGCAAACAGGGCAGGAACCTGGCGACAGGAGCTGATGATGAGGGCATGGAGGGGTGCTGCTTATTGGCTTGCTCTTCATCGATTGCTCAGTGGGCTTTCTTTTAGAAGCTGGGACCCCCAACCCGGGGACGGCACCCTCTATAATGAGCCAGGACCTTCCCCATTAAACACTAAGTAAGAAAGCACTCCTCGGCCGGATCTTACAGAGGCGTTGTCTCAGCTGAGCTTTCCTCCTTTCAGAGAAGTCTAGCTTGTTTCAAGGTGACATAAAACTAAGCAGCACATGACCAGGGAATAGACAGACTCCTTCATTTAGCTTTTCCCATAGGATGACTGAGCTGAGTCTTTTTTTATGGAGGAGTTTTAGCAACTTCAGAAAGAAGGAGAATGACAGGTAACCCCTTCCCAGCAGTCAGAGGTCAGACATCAAAGGCAGCTTCTCAGTTTAATCTCATACCCGCTGTGCGACCTCGGCAAGTAGCCTAGCCTCTCTGAGCTCAACCCCTTCGTCTATAAAATAGGATCATTTCTATCTCGCTGTGGGGGGCAATGAGAACTAAGTGGGGCAATAAAAATAAAGGTCTTGATAGAGTGCTTGACACATAAAACTTAACAGTTAGCAGTAATATTTTAATAGCATTTTAAAAACTCAGAGTTGTTATATAGGAAGTAACCCTCATAAACACTGCCCAGCTCCTAAGTGCCACTGCTCTTGATTTAGTCGAGGAGAAACTGAACTGGGGGTGGAGCTCAGAGCTGGGGGTGGAGCCCAGAGCTGGGGGTGGAGCTCAGAGCTGG
>JADRCD010237902.1:26935-39795 GCA_019843815.1 Montemys delectorum
TCATCAAGGTGGGAACACGGCAGCCTCCAAGAAGGCATGGCCCAGGAGGAGCTGAGAGTTCTTCACCTTCATGTGAAGGCTGCTAGGAGGAGGGTCTTAAGCCCACACCCACAGTGACACACCTACTCGAACAAGGCCACACCTTCTAATAGTGCCACTCCCTGGATCAAGCATATACAAATCATCGCAACTGTCAAATACAATCTAGGTGATGCATTATTAGAAATCATTAAAAACTACTCTGTACTCAATCAGATGTGGTAGTTCAAGAGTGTTGTCCCAGCATTTGCAAGGCTGAGGCAGGAGGATCAAGGTTTAAGGTCAGTTTAGGTTACAGAGTTAGATCTTGTCGGAAAGAAGGAAGGAAAGAGGGAAAGAAGGAAGGAAGGAAGGAAGGAAGGAAGGAAGGAAGGAAGGAAGGAAGAAAGAAAGGAAGGCCGACTGCATGGGAAGGAACTGTGTAGCCTCTCTGTGGGCTTTCTGGTTCCTCCTACTAACATGTTTCTAGAGAAAGGATAGGCTTACATTATCATCTCTGTCTTCAAAGGGTGAGAAAATGAATCCCAAAGGCTGTGCTTCAAAGTTTCCCCGAGTCAGCGGGGCCAATTGGGTCTGGAAGGAAGAACTCTGAACTCTGACCTCTGGGCCACAACCAGGGCAAGGGCTGGCACTGGAGCTCCTGAAGGCTTCTGGTCAGGTGCTGCTTTCATTTCACCCTGTGCCTGCAGGTGGCTGGCAGCAGGGCTGACTCCTTTCTTGGCTCCATGTGGACCCTTTTCTTTCATCTATTAATTAACTTGTGAACTTTTCAGATGGAGAGCAGAATCTTCAAAAGAGGAAGAGAGCCCTCCCCCCCATCAGGGCTTCCCAGGATTAAAGTTCATCCGGCTGTGGAATGCTCATGGAGACTGACTGCATTACAGAGGCAACTGCTGGAAGCCAGTGACGTTTTACTATGAAAAATGTGACAATGAGCTTAGCAGGGAGCAGACCTGCAAGATCTCAGGCTCTAGCAATCCCATCTTGGGCTCAAACTGAGAGACAGTGTGAGTCGGAGAACTTCAAGGTGAGCCACCACAGAGACTTAAGCAATGGTAGGGAGGAGAAGGCAGGTGTTCACTGTGCCTCCCTACTTGCAAACTTCTTGCATTGATACATCTTACATGGAATACGGCCCACCAGAAAATTCAGGAATCCAAATCAGTACGGCTACATGCCTGATTCAAATGTTGCCCATCAGACATGGCTTATTTCCATGTGTTTACAATGCTGTACAACTTTGTTATATATAGATTTGCGTAACTGCCATTCAGGGCCAAGACACAGAAGTGCTCCAGCCTCACAGGGATCACAGAGATGCCCCATGCCAGTCCTTCCTCACCTGTCCCCTAGTGCTAGGCCCTGGAAAACGTCAAACTTACCTAATTTTTGTTATTTTGAAAATATTTTATAAATGTAACCTGCTGAGATTCCTTTTTTGTTCACATCCTCATAATCCTTTTAGAGCCATCAAACTGTGTTTCAATAGTTCATCGATGTTTTGCTGCTGGACAGTTTCCCACAGTATGATGTGGTAATGTGTTAGACTTCATTCATCCATTGAGGAACATGTGGGGTGTGTCCAATATTTCATTACTGTGAACACTCAGGTATAGTCATGTCTTCATTTCTGGGGATACATCCTAGGAGTATCACTGCGAAGTTCCATGTCAAATCTTCTTTTTACGTCTTTTATTTACATTTATTTATTTGGGAGAGAATGCACACGTGGAGGTCAAAGGACATGTGTGAGAGTCATTTCTGTCCTTCCATATGTGGACTGAACTCAGAACATCAGGCTTGGCTTGGCGGTAAGCACTTCCACTTACTGAACCAGATTGTACAAATAGATATAAGTTGATCTACTGTTAATTCTTTGGAGTCATTTTCAAGCCACTGAAATCTGCAGTGGTTACAGGTTCACTCCCATACCTACTACAGCCATCCTCCTCAACGTTTACAGGCAGGCTGCCCAGTAGACCTAACTCAAGTACCTCGTATATGGTAGGATTAATTGTGCTATAACATGAAGTAGGCTATGATTTGGACTTAATTCAAAAAGAGAATACAAAATATTTCAGCCAAGAACTTACATTAAATACATATTAACATAACACCGTACAATTAACTTTATTTCTCTATACTTTAAATTTTTGGTTACTAGAGAATTTCAAATTATCATAGTTCCTTCCTTCCACCCAGAGTCAACCAAGCTCTGAAAATATTCAATGAAATTTTCAGAAATAAGCAATTTATTAGCTTTAAATGTGTGGCATTTGAATATCATCAGGAGACTTCATGATTTCCCATTCTGGCCCAAGTAGGTTGAAAATCTTCTCTTTGTCCAGTGTATCCACACTGTGTCACCTACTTTGCTGTTAGTCACATACTCATCTAGGTTGACGGAGCATTGCTATCACAGTAGCTGTGTTCAAGCAGCCCTTATCCAATAATATAACACTTTGAAACATCACCATCTCCTTTCAGGATCTACTTCCTCTCATCAAAGACTGAATCATCTCACATCATTGCACTAATGGAAAACAAAGTACAAAAAAGTATTCTGAGATGCTTCATGGGGGTAAAGGTGCTTGCTGTCACCTTGACAACCTCAGTTCAATCCTTGGACCTACATAGTAGAGAAGATAACTTACTCCAGTTATACACACACACACACACACACACACACACACACACACACTACGCATACACACAGTAATTATGTTAAAGCTGGGGTGAAGTGAAGGCTCAGTAGTTAAGAGAACTTACTGCTATTGAAGAAGACCCTGATTCAATTCCCAGCACCCACTTGGTGTTCACAATCATTCATAACTTCAGTTCCAGAGGATCTGATGCCCTCTTCTGACCTCCGTGGGTACTGGGCACATATGCAGGCTAAACACTTACACATATAAAAGAAAATAAACAAATATTTTTAAAATACTTAAAAAGAAAGGAGTGAAAGTTTCAAAAGAGTTAAACAGGGACAATTCAAAAGCCATTCATTCTACATGGCCACTCATTAAATCAAACACACACACATTCACCCACACACACACACACACACACACACACACACACAAAATTACAACATTGCTTTTTTAAAGGCACAGTAATTCTCCTATGGTAAGTAGTCATCTACACCAAGACTCAGATGAAACAATAATTAATGAAGTAATGTGAAGCTCCTACAATAGGGGCTATGCTATGAAGCAGCAGTGAAGAGTGTGGACTGCTCTGGTCCAGGACTCCAGCTAGGTTCTCAGCATCCACTTCAGTAGGTTCAAGCTGTTTGGACTCCAGCTGCAGGAGTGCCTGTTGCCTATGGCCTTTGTGGGCACTTGCGCTCACATGCACGTGGGCACACACACACACACACACACACACACACACACACAGAGGGAGGGGGAGCAGGCAGGCAGACAGACAAAAATAATGAACTATTATAAAAAAAAATCCTATTATATGCTAAGGACATTATACTCACTTTGTTCATTCCTCATCCTAAAATAAATGGAGAAAAAAAAAAGCAGCAACATACACATTTTATAAATAGAGGAGGAAAAAGTACACCTAAGATCAAAAAAGCTTTGAGTCCCACTTTTTTCTGGGCAGGTCTGGGATTGAAGGATGGATCCTCAGCCGAGTTACATGCTAGAATGGTAAAATTCCAGACTATCCAGCTTCAAGATCCAGGCTGCTCATTCAGGAGCAGGTGAGTAAACCAGGCCTCCTGTCTGCCTCAGTATGTCTGGACAGGTCTGCCACTGCATCTCTAGCAAACTCCAGGTGATACAAGCGAAATGGCCTGCTGACACCAAGGAAGCACAGCCCAGAACTGATGTGGCAGAGAGGTCACCATCATGGCCGTTACTGAGTTCCCAGCTTCTGGTCCTCAGTCATTTCAGATTTGAGGTAGATCAATGCTACTGGTGTCAAGAAAGACTTCTGGGCATCGCATTGACTAAAAGACTCCTCTCTGCCAGGCAATAGAGCACCAAGAAGAAGAGAAAGTTCAAAGCCCCCTGGAGCTCTTAACTGCCAATGCAAAACTCACTCCCCATGTGACAGTACATTCCAGAATTGTAATAAGGTCACATAGCAATGGTCCACAGGGCATAGACATCTGAAAGGAGGTAGCACTGTCCTAGAATCTCTCTCACATGTTCAACACTGATCAACCCACGCTTGTAAGTCAGCCCCTCTTATCTGTCTCTGCAGTGTCCCCTAATTCTTGGCCTGGCTCCCTGCCCATCTCCTGGGCCAAGGAAAGGAAAATATTCACAATCCTGTCTTCATTACAAGGGGAACTGTTGGCCTCTGCTTTTAATTAAGCATTTGATACTGATTTTCTTCTTTGACCATAAAAGATATCCAACTGCATACTTTCTAAATGAGCCATACAGATCTAATAAACAATGTCTTTCCAGTCAAAAGGCAGCTCCCTCTGCCTCCCTTGTCTGCCATAAAAAGTTGATCCTTCCAATATCCATTGATTGGACAAATATTTAGTGAATGCCTCTTTTCTGCAGGGGCTCAACATGCTGAGCACTGAGATTATAAAGGCAAATTAAACCCCAATCCTTCCCTGACCAATATGAAAAAAAAAAAAAGAAAAGAAAAGAAAGAAAGAAAGAGAGAGAGAGAGAGAGAAAGGCCAGCCGAGAGACTGGCTATTCAAAAACACAAACAGAAAAACAAAGAACAGATGAAAGAACCAGTGGTTGGTTGGTTTGTTGGTTTTTTCTTTTCCCTGACTCAGTGAAAAACCATAATCCATTTCTAACTTGAAGAAGCAAAGAGGTATAAACATGGAAAACAGCAAAGCTGTCTCATATTCCTGAGACCTCCTGTGGTAGTAACTAAAGCCACACTGTCCACCAGGCACTCTGCTGGGCACATCAGTGATGACACAGAGACCCTTCTGATGTCTTTAGGAACAAGGCAAGGGAGCATTCGAAGCAACCACCACAGGCCAGTAGGACGGCTCTAACCACCAAGCCTGGAAACCTGAGCTCACATTTTGGACCTACACAGTGGAAGAAGATGCCCTTTGGCTTCTACACTCATAAAAGGGTAGGTGCACACCCTCTCTCTCTCTCTCTCTCTCTCTCTCTCTCTCTCTCTCTCTCTCTCACACACACACACACACACACACACACACACACACACACACACACACAACTAAAAACAATAAGGGTTAAAAAAAATAAAAATAAACGAGCCATGTGTGATGGCACACAACTACTTTAACTCCAGCATTTTGGAGGCAGAGGCAGGTGGATGTCTGTGAGTTTGAGGCCAGCCTGGTCTACATTTCAAGTTCTAGGACAGCCAAGGCTACATAGTAAAACTGTCTCCATAAAATTTAAGCCACAACCAGTATTGTAGGAAGGTTTTAAACCTTAATAAAAGAAGCCCATGTAGACCATGGTTAGATCGTGGGGAGTCTCATCTTCCATAGCTGTGAATGTGGAGCCTGTTGTAGTTTGACTCTTGAATGTCCTCTAAATTATCATGTGTTAAATGGTCCTGGGGTGACAGTGCTGGGCAGATGAGGAACCTTTAGAAAACAGTTCCTGATGGGAAGTGCTTGCTTCACTGAGGGTGTTCCCTCAAAGGGGACTGTGAGGTGCCAGCCCCCTTTCCTACTCTCATGCTTCTGGGCCATGAAATGAACCCTCCTCACACATGCTCCACTATGCTGGGCTACTGTGCACAAAGCAACATAGCCAAGCTAGGAGACTGGAATCTCTACAGCTGTTACACAAACTAAACCATTTCTTTTAAGAAGAAATGGTTGTCTCAAGTATATTCTTTGTAGTGACAGAAAGCTGACAAATACACCATTAAATAATGTTACAAGGAAAGGAAATGATGTGACAGAAGCTGTATACGCATGAGCTTTATAATAGGAAAAGCCACTGCCAATTTAACAGGACATACCAATCACCATTACTCTGGGGACTTTCCATATTTTATCTCTAATTTTCCCATCAGTCTTTGCTGGGAAGCTAAAATATATGTCTCTGGCATTCTGGGAAAATTTTCAGCATAAGAATGGCTCTGTAAAGTTATCCTTTCATTAGAGAAAACTGCCCTTTCCTGTGTTAGTAGAGTGGTATACCCAGAGGCTTGTCTGGATGCTACTCAGCTACCTAAAGACACAAGAAAGCTCCCTCATATCATGGGAAGACAAACTTGGTGTCTGACTCCAAATCCATTCAGAGATTGTTCAGACACAATAGATGTGACCTCAAAGTTCATCTGCATCAACAACACTCTCTAATCCCACCATCTCCCCTCACTCCTCCCATACATTACCCCTACCTCCCAGAAGCCCTGACATGCGCCCTTCAGAGGCCTGGCTCTTAACTGCTTTCTTGCTCGCATGCATATAAACAGTAAACAGGTATTTTCTCCTATGCACCATCTATTGTTTGCTTATCCCAGAGATTCAGCCAGCAAATGTAAAGATGGCAAATCTCAACACCCCCCCCCCTTTCCAAGGGGCTGTGTCCATCCCTTTTTAAGAGATGAGAGTCAGAAACATAAAAGTCCACATGTCTAAGTCACCCATTCTCAGAGGTGGAGCTGAGAGAGGCAGAGAAGTTATCTCGAGGCCCCTGGAGTCTGGGCGAGGTTGGCAGTGACACCAAAACTAAAAAGGTTTGTAATATACCTTTCATGAAAACCTATGGCTGCTTTCTCACAGTTATTTTACTAGTAACTTGTCATGGGGCAGTAAGAAAGTTAATTGCAGTGTGCTGAGGACCCACTTTGTGCTGAATGAAAAGAAGACATTGAGAGAGATCAGTGAATTGTCTATAAGCTCATGATCAACTGATAGATCAGAACGTCACCCCTCTCTCCGTCTATCAACAGCACACAGTGGCCAGTCATATCCTGCCTGGTTTAAGCCTGTGAGTAGTACTAAGACACACTACAAGGTCGCCTGGCTGAGTCTCCTCTTCCCTTCGAGGCTGCAGCCACCACAGATGGCTGTCTGCTCAGGGACTCCTGCTTCTGTTTCTGGATAATTCTAACTCCATTAGCTTTACTCTTGTCAAGTAAAAATAGAGGCTCCTGTATTCAAAATGGTAGTGGAATTCCCAGACAGCAACTGTGGGCCATTAAACCAACAGTCACCCTCAGATCGAGGGGATCAGTGCCCATCCTTAAAGGTGACCCTGGTACTAATCCAAGTTCCCACTTCTCTGGTGGGAATGCCTCTCCCTTTCTTATTTTCTAAGGGACAGGAGATCTGGGGGGCAAGAAGACAACTGTCAGGCTCAAGAGTATGCACATGTGGAACATGTAAGCTAAAGCTGCCTCAAGGGCCCCCCAGTTTCCCTTGTACAGTTTCCAGACTTCAGAAGTACGTGACTCAGTGAGTGGAACCTGATGGCCTCTGCTCTGAAAAGCCACCCTTCCCATAGAAAGGATAGAGGAAGAGAAGGCAATAACCATCTGACTTTAAAACAAAACTGCCCACTAAACCTAATGTGCAAACCTTAGTACAAAAGATAAACAATAACACACAAATAAGTCTGAGGGTCTGTGACTATGCAATCAAACTCTTCTTACAGATGGGGTTCCTCACAGTAACGGGGGGGGGGGGGGGGGGTTTACAGTGCTAGCTGGTTTCACAGAAGGTCTTTTTGCACTCAGCAGGAAATAGAGCCAAACCTTGGGTGGAAGGAGTCAAGACAAATAAAACCAAGTCCAGCATTGACCTTGGCCTAGTGCTGTCCTCTAAGTCGGCCAGGTATGCTGACCTGTGGCACCACACAGAGCTCCTGAGGACCTTGCTAAATCAGACTATGCCCCAGCAGACCTTGAGAGGACTCGGTGACCACCCTTCTCCAGGCTTCAAGGTAACACGTACTTCCTTGGTCCATCCAGCTTGCCCAGCCTATTGCTCTCTGGACAAGTATTTGAGAGCATGCATGTGTTTTGTTTGCCTGCAGTCCCACAACTAGCTAGAGGTAAGACTAGATGATAATCAAGAGCCTGCTGACTTCTTGTGCAGCATTCTTCCTGCTATGTGCCAATGTCCTCCTCCCTCCAAAAAGAAATAAACAAAAACTAATTTCATATATATAGTTATCAAAAAGAATACTATACACATATACAAACACGGACACGCACATAAAAATCACATGAGGAGAAGACAGAGGCTAAATGTTAGGCTCTCCTTCACATTCCAACACAGACTTTTACAAACAAAAAATATTCAAAATAAAATAGGGTAATCTGATGAGGAGTATCATAAATAACATTTTGTTTTTATCTAAATAAAGATGGTTTTCTGGTCAGCCACTTCATATCTTCAAAGCTTTGAGTACTTATATTCTAAGTTTTTCCTAAGAGTATTTCCTAAATTAAGAATTAATTTGGGCAGACAAAACAAGCTGTCATTCTAAACCAATACTGAGAGGAGTTAAGGGTCGGCAGCGTGTGTCACACTCCTGAAAACCCTTTGTACTTGCCCACTGGGCCTGTGAAGTGTCTGAAGGGTGGTGCTCTTCACTCTAAGTGTTGGGACAGGATTTAAAGCCTCCTCATTCTTGCCACCAGGAAGCCTCAAAGGGCTTCAGCGGCTTGGAACTATATTTTCAGTCTTGAGAGTTTAAGAGAGCTCACTCCACAAAATGGCCCACCTCAGACCCAAGAAGACCGCAGGCCCACAGCTGCTCGGCTCCTGACTCACCGTCTATCTACCACTGAGCCACAAGCTTTCCAGATTGTGACAAGGCCTTCCTTTTAAAGGACCACAAACCATGGAGTATGAAGAAGAGGCAGCTGCTCAGCCTTCTATCTTGTTCTACTGTTAGAACTAGCAGGTTAAACATAATGCTTCTAATGGGGATCTTATAGCTAGGACTCTAAAGAATGGACAGTTAACAAGAGGCAAAAGCTCATGTCTCCCCTTCCCAAGGAAGTCAGCACAGCTCAGGCCAGAGAGCCCTCTCAGCTGATAGTTGGCATCTTAACAAAATGCTAGCTGCTATTACTACACAATGCTGTTCCCTCTGCCTCTCCTTGCTCCCTGCTCCATAGGTGGGTAGGTAGGTAGGTAGGTAGGTAGGTGGGTGGGTAGGTAGGTAGATGATAGATAGATGGATAGAGATAGATAGATAGATAGATAGATAGATAGGCAGACATAGAGAGATAGAGAGACAATTGATAGATGATAGATAATAGATAGATAGATAGATAGATAGATAGATAGATAGATAGATAGAGAGACATAAAGAGATAGAGAAACATGATAGATGATAGATAGATAGATAGATAGATAGATAGATAGATATAGATAATAGATAAATAGATATAGAGATACAGAGATAGATAGATGATAATATGATAAATAGATAAGTGATAGACAGATAATAGATAGATATAGAGAAATAAAGATATAGAGATAGATGATAGATATGATAAATAGATAAGTGATAGATAGATAATAGATAGATATAGAGATATAGAGATAGATGACAGATATGATAATAGATAAATGATAGGCAGATAGATAATAGATAGATATAGAGATATAGAGATAGATGGTACATATGATACATAAGTGATAGACAGATAATAGATAGATATAGAGAAATAGAGATATAGAGATAGATGATAGATATGATAAATAGATAAATGATAGATAGATAGATAGATAGATAGATAGATAGATAGATAGATAGATAGATAGATAGATAGAATAAAATTCTGGGCCAGTCAGGCCTAGGTATGGGTCCATCACTAGTGGCACAGAGATTGGTTGAAAGAAGTCCTTCAAGCCTTGGCAACTATCCCTTAGCTATCCAACTTCCCCATAGCACCTAGCCAACAAGACACAGCCAGCCACACCACTGAGATAAGGAAGCTGACTTCTCTGTGGCTGGGTTTTAGAGGCCAGGAGGCCAGGTCCTGAGAGAGTCACTATTTAGTCTGGGCTGACCTTGAGCCTGTGGAGGCTCCTATCTCTCTCTATCATACTGATGTGACAGATTAGTGCCACTGTTCCCTTGACTGCAAGTTGACAGTCTCCAGTGTTCTCCTTCCATCCAGAGGTGGTAGTGCACAGATGGTCAGCACCCTGATTTGTGTGGGTGGGGAATGTTCAAGGTCGTGGTTGTTTTTTTTTCAAGGCCACAGGTAGATTAATGGGCTCAGCAGGTTCCAGTGTCAGAACCATGACATCAGCCAGATCATTCACTCAGGAGACAATTCGACCCTGAAAAGTGATGAGAGGGATGAAGCCTTTCTTGAGAGTGAATGGGGTACTGTTCCTCCTCTGGTTTCAGAGTACCCAGGCACGATTGCAGGGGGGAAGCTCTGTCTAACCCTAGGTGCAGGAGATAGAGACTAGATTCTGCTACAGAGAACAGCTTCCTGGGACATGAGCCCCAGGCCCTGGCAGGCTGCTATCCAGTTCCTGGGGGGAAACTGCAACCTAGCCAAGATGTACCTTATCTCGAGAGACCCTGACACATGGGGAACAAAGTGCACACAGGATGGCACCATCCTCAGATACAGTGTCAGCTGGACGGCCGTGCATGCCACTCATTAGCAACTGGGGTGTCTGCTGCCTCGGTGGACTCTTTGACGGTTCTAGAAGGCATCAGCAAATATTCCAATTTAAACCTGAAACCTGAGCACCTCCCACTGGTATTCCTGGGGTGGGGGAAGCTCCAGACCTCCATCCTCAGGGCCTGGATCCTTGGGTTCCCAGAGCCTGGCTTTGTATGTGGCATCTAGATATGGAATAGGCCATTTGGTACCCCTGCAACAAACGCAGAGATTTTAAAGGGGAGTGGAGGTGGAAGGGGAGATTTGACTTTCCTTGACACCTGTCATGAGCACAACATGAAGTTAGAGAAAGCTCCTCTGAGAGCGTGGCCTTGAAAGGAGTTGTTCTAGAACCTCCAAGGATTTCCTTAGCATTGCAAGAGTGCCGGGTATCAGCTTTCCCTCACGGGTCTATCTTTCACAAGGATGCTTCCTATTCAATTGGACAGTAGTGAACTCAGCCACAGAGACCTCAGTAGGAAACGAAGCCCCTGGCAAACAGGGGAAGCTTTGTTAAGACTCAAACGTATTTTTTTCTCATCATCTCTTCTCCAGAAGGGCGGGCTGATAACTGCTGTAAACGTACCCATAGTAGTTAACTGACACTTTCATGGTGCCACATAGTCTGCGATGCCTTTACCTGGATTTTTATGTACTAGACACGGTTTTAAAACTCAGGAAACAGAAGTATTGCATAACTGCCCAGGAATACACAGCAGATGAGGAGCAGGCCAGACCTACACAGAGTTCTTTTTTCTTTTCCTCTGTGCAGGGCTGTCTCATTTAGCATTCACAGACTGCTCCTTCTGCCCACTTGCCTGGCTTTTTGCTGAGGAACTCTTCATTTCTTCACCTGTAAAATGGGTATAATCAGAAACCCTACCTAACTGCATTCTTTCATTTTACTTTATGTGTTATTTGCCTACATACATGTCTATGTACCATGTGCATGCCTGGTGCCCACAGAGCCCAGGAAAAAGCCATCAGCCCTTGGAATTGGAGTTACAGACAGGTGTAAGCTGCCATGTAGGTGCTGGGAATTGAACCCAGGTTCTTTGGAAGAACAGCCAACGCTCTTAACCACTGAGCCATCTCTCCAGCCTAACAGTGTTTTGAAGAAAGACAAAAGAATACCAACAGACCCACAACAGACCGCAATATAAATTTAGCTATTGCCTGCAGGAGCAATTGCTGCTGTACTGTGAACTGAGAAAACACTCTGCTTCAAGGCCTGACACAGAGACCATCCCATGCTTCAGCCAGTCCTCGGTTTCAGTCTCTTCAGCTAGAAGTTTTCCTAACCACACAACGTGATAGCACCCATTCCACCATATCACGTGCACAAACCCTTTTGCTCTACTCTATTTTCCTTGGCACTTGACATTTTGTGAAGAGCACATATGTTTTTTCACACACGGGTGCGCACACGCACACATACACACACACACACATACACACACACACCTATAAGGCATCCTTGCTCTATCACATCTATTCTCTCTGTATCTAGAGCAATGTCTGTCGTATCAGTGGGTCCTCTCATCACAAGACAAAGATAAAATGCTACCTGCTCCCTGACTGTTCATCTCAAGTAAGCCTTTCAAGTTCTCTCTCAATCTCCCATCATATCTTCAGGTACCATGTTAAAGTTCCCTCTGAAGAAATAGAGAAACTGTGTCAAGTCACTCTCCAAGACCACCAGAAAGAGCAGACTGACTCAATGGGGAGCCAACTGCTAGGCTTAGGCCCAGAAGCCCTTCATGTGGGGCCTTGGCTCTGACTTGTCTTAGAACTGGTGGCTTATAGAGCTTGACCTGGGAAATTATCTTTGTCAAAAGTGAAGGAGAGCAGGCAGCAGATGCACTCATGTGCTTTTATTAACATCAGTGCTTGGTACCTAAGGAAGTGTGGTGGGTGCTTCTCTCAGACACGCTTTCTACAGCACAACCTCCCTAGAGAAGCTTCCCCGGTCCTCCCTCCTACTGCACCTCCTCCACACCTCCCAGTACCCACACCCTGCTCTGTTGCATCCTAGCAACCCTTTCATGCTCCTTACAAGGCCAGACTTAGAGATGTTGGCAAAAGGTCTTGTGGCCCCAGCCGCCTTGATGTAGCTGCTGAGCCAATGCCACCCTAACCACAGCCGGGCAAAATCTCAAACAGCCTCAGCCCCCAAGAAACCAGCAAGAACCCAATAGAAGCTTGGCTATGCCCCCTTTCTCTCTCCTTCTGTGCCCTGCCTGGCA
>JADRCD010237903.1:4314-24797 GCA_019843815.1 Montemys delectorum
GGATGTTTTGGGTTAGGAGGTTTTTGCTTTTTGCATTTTCTTTGACTATTGTGTCAATGTTTTCTATGGTATCTTCTGCCCCTGAGATTCTCTCTTCTATCTCTTGTATTCTGTTGGTGATGCTTGCATCTATGACTCCTGGTTTCTTTCCTAGGTTTTCTATCTGCAGGGTTGTCTCTCTTTCTGATTTCTTTATTGTTTCTATTTCCATTTCCAGGGTTGTCTCTCTTTCTGATTTCTTTATTGTTTCTATTTCCATTTTTAGATTCTGTATGGTTTTGCTCATTTCCTTCATTTGTTTGATTGTGTTTTCCTGTAGTTCTTTAAGGGATTTTTGTGTTTCCTCTTGAAGGGCTTCTAGCTGTTTACCTGTGTTCTCCTGTATTTCTTTGGGGGAGTTATTTATGTCTTAAAGTGTGCCGCGCCAACGACCCTGACCAGCAGGGAAGAAAGACCAGCACACCGCGTCCTTCCAGCAACAGTTTACTCAGGAATGTCTTGCTCAGCAGTTACAGCAGGGTGGCCCCGACCCCCACCAGGAGTCTGACTATATGCTCTTCATAGGACCGCCCATGAGCCCATGCCACGCTTCACACAGTCATAGGCTACTAGGCATAGACGTAGGATCAGGCCACTGATGAGCACACCCCTGGGTCCAAATAAGGACTTGTTTACTCCACAGCTCCAGCTCGGCCAGCGCCATCTTTAAGGCATGGCAGCAGCGCTCCACATTAAAGTCCTGTATCATCATCATGAGAAGTGATTTTATATCTGAATCTTGCTTTACTGGTGTGATGGTGTGTCCAGGACTTGCTATGGTGGGAGAATTGGGTTCTGATGATGCCAAGTAACCTTGGTTTGTGTTGTTTATTTTCTTATGTTTGTTCCCCCCCCCCCCGCCCCCCCCCGACATCTGGTTATCTCTAGTGCTACCTGCCCTTGCTAAATCTGACTGGAGCCTGTCTTGTGTCAGAACTTCTCAGAATCAAGCTGTTTCTGGGATCCTGTGATTCTGGGATCCTGTGATCCTGGGCTTGTTAGAGTGCCTGGGAGTGGAGCTTCCTCTGGGTATAGTGGGACTGGCTGCAGAGTTTATGCCCAAGGTCTGCTCCAGGGCACTGGCCCAGACAGACAGGAAGCAACCCAAACCACTGGGCTAGTGGAGTTCCTGTGTTCCTGGGTCCCGCTGGTCCCAGTTACTCCCAGTGTTGGGACAGATGTTGTGTCCTCCTCACCTCTGATCCTGGACATGTTAGAACACCTGGGAGTGGAACTTCCTCTGGGTGTTGTGGGACTCTATTGTTAGTTTTTTTTTGTTTTGTTTTTGTTTTTAGGTTTATTTATTTATTATTATAAATGAGTACATTGTAGCTGTCTTCAGACCACCAGAAGAGGGCATCAGATTTCATTACAGGTGGTTGTGAGCCACCATGTGGTTGCTGGGATTTGAACTCAGGACCTTCGGAAGAGCAGTCGGTGCTCTTACCCATTGAGCCATCTCACCAGCCCTATAGTTGGTTTTTAAAGAAATGGTTTCTCTGTGTAGTCCTGGCCGGTTTGGATATGTTGTAGACCAGGCTGGCCTTGGACTCAGAGATCTGCCTTTTACTGCCTCCCAAGTGCTAGGATTAAAGCTGTACCACCATGCCTGGCTTAATGTTTTAATATTTTGATATACTTCTTAAAAATATATTCCTTTGCCATTCTTAAGAATATGGGCTTAGGCACTCATATCTCTGGGTTTGAGGCTCGCCTGGTCTACAAAGTGAGTTCCAGGATAGCCAGGGCTGCACAGAAAAATTGTCTTGAGAATCCCAAAAAAACAAACAAAAATGTATGAACTTAACACTAATGGCTTGTTCACTGTTTTTCTTGTCTTCAGTGTCTAGGACATCACATTTACATTGGAGCAGTGGGTCTCAACCTTCTTCATGCTGTGACCCTTTAATAAGGTTCCTCATGTTGTGGTGACCCCCCTCTCTCCCAATGATAGCATTTTCATTGCTACTTCGTAACAGTAGTTTCGCTGTTCTCATGAGTCATAATGTAAATATCTGATATGCAGGATTCTGATATGCAACCCCTGTGAAAGGGTCATTCAACCTTGAAAAGGGATTGTGACCCACAAGTTGAGAACCACTGTTAAAATACCCCAAACTTGGGGTATTGTGAATTAAGTTTCTAATTGGTCACTGCTATGCTCTACACAAAGTGTAACTAATTGCATGTTAAAACAAAACAAAACAAAACAAAAACCTAAAGTAGGGTAGAACATGACCCTTCTAAGGGTCTTAGAGAATGTTATAAAGGAAGGCTTAGTGCATTTTCAAATTGCAAGAGGTGAGGATTTGTCCCTCTCATTTCTTGTGATGGATGGCAAGTTGAGAGTTGTGCTGTTTGGGGCTTTGCTACTAAGCACAAGTCTTTAGAGCACTGGAATTGTAGCTGGACCAGATCTCCATGTGCTGTAACTAGTTTACGTTCCAGATCTTAGAGACTCAGCATCCAAAAAGAATGTAAGTTATCTCAGTAATACTTTTTTAAAATATTGACAGAAGGGGCTGGGATGATGGCTCAGCGGTGAAGAGCACTGGCTGCTCTTCTAGAAAACCTGGTTCTATTCTTAGCAACCACGTGGTGGGTCACAGCTGTCAGTGACTCAGATCCAAAGGGATTTTGACACCCTTTTCTGGTCTTGTGTGCACCAGACATGCACATGAGACAGACATTCATGCAGACACAACACTCATACATTTTTTTTTTTAAAAAAAAAGAAAGAAAAAAGAAAGATAAAAGAAAGATTGAATGCCAACATAGTATTGTCTCAAATATATTGGGTTAAGTTGGCTTGTTTCTTTATGCTTTTTGTTTCACTTGACTAACAGAGTTTAAAATAGCTCAGCATGTATTTATATTAGCACTATGTCTAGGGGTTTGTTGAAATTCAGACTAAACATTACTTTCACTGCACCATTTGAAGATAAGTTATCTCAGTTTGTTCCACTTCTGAGACTTGATAAATTCTAGGATTCCCCTTGTTAATGATACTTTGTGACAATTTCCAGGGCTTTCTGTTGCAGAAACATCTTCCTGGATGTTATTTCCAGAGCTTTCAGTTCAGGCCACTTCCCCCTTTTTTAAAAGAAAAAAAAAAGCTCTCTCAGAAGGTTCAGTTGTAAAGACACACTTTGGATACTTCTGTATCCAAAAGGAGACGGCCCATTTCAGTTAAAGGAAACCCCTTCACTTTTCCAGGCAGGTATGATGTAGCTTTTTTTTACCCCCATTTGTAATTAGAAATATGTAGTTCAATACTTCTGTATGTTGGGGATAGTCTACCCTTAATTGTTTTTCTTAATGGTTTTCTGATCATTTGAAGACCTTTTTTTTTTTTCTTGATAAGCAATCCCCAGACTGGAAGACCTTTCTCACCCTGCTTTTGGGTAAATTATGGGATTGTGTCATCTTCCGGGATTGAACCACTGTTCTTGTTGATAAAGCCTTGCCTAATAAGGTAGAAAACTGCAGCTTCTGAGACAGGAGACATGGAGCTTAGTGGTACTTAACAAAGTGAGTGCTTAGCAGAGTACATCTCCACTAGTCTCTCTCTTCAGACTAGAAAAAAAAAGTACAATGTCTGCCAGACTTCTATGACCTCAGGTTCCAGAATACCAAGGTAACAGTCTTTTAAAGGCGTGCTCCCCTTTGGTTTGAATCTGAGTTTAGAGTTGGTCTTCTTATTGTCCAAGGGAAAGGATAACCTGGTGACAAGAAGACACTTCTAACTATGAGCTGGCTGGGACATCATTTCTCCAGGTGGTGCGAGAACATTTCCTTGCTCAGTACACATGTGCCAGTCTTCTCACCTCCGCCCTCTGAAGATGAGCTTTTAATCTCGAACTTAAGGTAGGAAGTCAGGTGACTGTCCACCCAGGTTTCGCTGGTAGTTGGAATATCTAGCCAATCTCTTTGTAAAAGGAGCCAGGGAAAGAATAGTTGCTTGTGGGGAAAGTGGGAGTTACCTATTGCCATGTGTACTTGAAAAGGGGGCAACTGTGCTTGGCTTGGGGAAGGAGATGGCCCATCTGAGTTAAAGGAAACTGCTTCATTCTCAACTTAAAATGTCCCAATGTCCCATCCTAGACAAAGGAAACTTTATTTCTGGAATCTGTCTGTAATTTCCATCCCTTTGATATAAGAACCTCACAGCTTTGACTTTAGTTAAGAATTGAAATGCCAGGTGGTGGTTACACATACCTTTAATCCTAGCACTTGGGAGGCAGAGGTAGGCGAATTTCTGAGTTCGAGGCCAGCCTGGTCTAGAGAGTGAGTTCTAGGACAGCCAGGGCTATACAGAGAAACTCTGTCTCAAAAAAACAAAAAAACAAAAAACAAAACAAAACAAAACAAAACAGAATTGAAGTAAACAAGAAGGCTTGAGTAGAAGGCACAATAAATTCTTGGCACTGCAAGTTTGATTAAAGAAATAGCAGAAACTGCCCAAATTGAGGTATTCAGCATAAGGGGACATTCAACATTTGGTGGGGAAGCTGCCTAACTTCTTAGAAGAGGGAGTTGGAATAGACTGAAGTCAGAAAGAGGTGACAGTGTTACTAGGTAGGAGCAGATGAGACTGACTGCTGTGACACACACACACACACACACACACACACACACACACCCCACATATCCCTGTTTCCACTAGCTAAATCTTTCCTCTGCATTTGACAAGCAGAGTTGCCTTCTCTCTCTCTTCAGGACCATCTTGCTTTTAGTACCAAAAGTTCTCTATCCTAGTAAAATATTTCTCCTGGAAAACTGAGATAGTTGGTCATTCCAATTACATTTCAAGGCATTTGGGTAGCATATATATCAACTGAAAAAAAAAACTGACCCAGATTTCTTTTCCTTAGTCAAGCAAAGAATGTCCATGTTATATACTGGATGCTGAAGTCATGTTAACGGCAGCTGCCATTAATTGTGTCCCTACCAATGCACCAAGTACATGATATTGTTGAATGCTCATGACAAGTAAGAACTAGACTATGTAAAACACAGGAGGAGGAAGAAGATGAGGCCAGAGATGAGGGCAGTGATGGATCCTTTCTTAAGCATAAAGAACTGGAATGTTGCTGAGCTAGATTTGAAATTCAGTGGGCACAAATCTGCTCTTTCTGCTTGGGAGTGGACAGCTTCTCTGATTAGCATACTTTCAGGGGCATCAGCTGCATCCATCATGTCCTAGTTTGTTCCTGTTCTTCAGGGTGGCATAAGCATCCCTTGGGGGACATTTACAGACAAGCTGTCCAAGAAGTTACGATAACTACTTTCATCTCATCCATAGCAGCCCCAGAATAAGATGAGAACACCCCCTTGTTCTTGATTTGACTCTCTCTCTCTCTCTCTCTCTCTCTCTCTCTCTCTCTCTCTCTCCTGTTCTCTTTTGATAACATTTTGATAGATAAGGTCTTGTTATACAGACCTGGATGGTCTCAATTATCCTTCCTTCCTTTCCCAGGTACTGGATTACAGGTGTACACTGTCACACTTAGTCATCTTTCTATTCTTAATGGGACTACTAAATGCCTGGAACATAGAAAGTACACAGGGAAGGACTGGCATTATTTTAATCATGATAGATGAGCGATAAGCTTAAATTGAAGCACCTTAGCCAACATCTCTAAATCTAAACATTTTAATATAAAGTCACCAAAGATTTAGAGTGTTAAAGTTCTTATTGAGTTCAAAACTAGGCAAACACACACAAGTAATTTTTTTCCCCAACAAGTAAAAGTTACCTTCTCAGTTACTTGATTTGGAGTAGATAGAAGACTGGCTTCCTTGCTGTGATAAAAGGTGTTATGCACATAATTTTAACATAGAAGCAAAAAATTCTTGTCTACTGCTGCAAGCTGTAAATGGTTCATTTCAGGGAAAAAATCTTATCCAGGTGCTCAGCCCTCAGAAATCCCTCCACTAAAATCAGAGATGATTGAAGCTCTTAGCATAATGATGGACGCCTCACACCGAGAAGGAAATGCCTTGGATTGTGTAGACAGATGCAGAAAGCTTTTAGGCCGCCCTCTGCTTTTATTTCATCAGGTTCGCACCTGAGAGTTATGTCCTCTACTACAGAATTGGAACACAGTTCAAGTTGCATAATTTAGCTCAGAGGAGCTAGATTTGAGAAAGGCTCAAATACAATAGAAGAGACAATGAATCTATTTGATCCAATCAGCAAATATTTATCGCATATGCACTCAGTTTCAGAGTAGCGTGGTGGGTGCTGGGCACGCAAAGAGGAGCAACAGCGTGTGCCCCCTGGCAAGAAGGAGCTCATGGGGAGGGAGCGGTATGGGTACAAAAGTGAATTCTTCAGGATCAGTTTCAAACGTTCATCAGTGGCAATGACAAAAACAAAAACAAAACCCTGGGTCCCGTGGAACTAATGAGAACTAATTCATTCTGTTCTGGAGGCCGGAAGTCTGGGCTTGGGGGAGTAGGGTTGGTCTTTGAGGCCTCTCCTGGCTCAGAGGGTGTTGCTTTCTTGGTCTTTCCTATATATGGGCGAAGACCTTTCCCTTCATTTGTCCGGTGAACTCAGGATCCCATCCTTCTGACCCACTGAACTTTGCTTCCTGTGTGTCTCTGAGTCATCTCCATATACAGCCATCCTGGGGGCAGAGGACTCAATATGCATTTCACTGTGCATGTCAATCCACAGAAGTAACTCCTAACTCACCCCAGAACAAACATGAACACATACACACGCCATAATTCTCTTTTTCTTCACAGGCATCTACGAGCCAAGTGAAGAGGTTCTTTTTACAAGTTTGGTTTGATATTATCTGATTACAGGGGACTAATGAGCCACTGACTTCTGCTTTTCAGCAGCCATGCCTCTGGAGGTTTTGAGAAAGCTTAAATAGGTTTTTAAATGTGATAGACTATTTGTGAGTTGGACTGGGTGTGGTAGCATAAGCCAGCACTCTGTAGGCAGAAGCAGATTCATCTCTGTGACTTCTAGGCTAGCCAGGGCTACAAAGTGAGACCTTGACTCAAAAACAAAAAACAGGGCTGGAGAGATGGCTCAGCGGTTAAGAGCACTGGCTACTCTTCCAGAGATCCTGAGTTCAATTCCCAGCAACCACATGGCGGCTCACAGCCATCTGTCATGGTGCCTGATGCCTTCTTCTGGCACACACGTGTACATGCAGATAGAGAACACTCATATGGATAACATAAATAAGTATATCTTAAAAAAAAACCAACCAAAACGAAAACAAAAATGTACCAACCAACAAAATTCATGAGTTCTACTTGACAATGACGTGGACATAAAGGTAACTTTTAGTGTTTGATTTAGCATTAATTTATGTCTTATAGTTTCCCCCTCCCCCCAATCTCAAGAACATATAGGATCTTAAATTGCTAATGAGACCTTAAGTATTCTCTGTAATGCTTGACAGACAGCAGGACGAGGGATAATCTGGGGACCCACTACCCAGTTCTGAGCAGTTTTCCAGTGTAGGATTCTCTGGATGGCTCACTGGATCATTCCACTTGGTGTATTTCAAGCATCCTCCCTTCTTGTCTACCTCCTGTTCTGTTTCCTTGCCATTCCTGTTAGGTGGACACCACCTAGCTGGTGAAGACTTGGAAACCATTGCAGTCACCGATGGCCTCCAGACCCACTGCATGCGGTAGTAGCAGAACACCTGCTTAAGAATTACCTGGAAATCTGTTGTGGTACTGACATCTGAACCTCTTTGGAGACCCTAGTTGGTCTGGGGCAAGGCTTTGGAATTTGTTTGAACAAGCCGTCCTGTTTGGTCATGCTTGGGCTTTGTCATTTTGTCGTATCTTTTCACTGTGACAGGATGCATGATATAAACAACTGAAAGGAAGACTTACGCATTTTGGCTTATGGTTACAGAGATTTCAACCCATATATATATATATATTTTTTATTTACAGTATCTCATTTCCCCCCTCCAAAAAAACAAAAAACAAAAAAACCCCCAAAATAACCAAAAACTAAAACAATCCCCTGTTTTCTCCCCCCCAATCCCACTCACCTCTTGCTTACTGGTCCTGGCATTCCCCTACACTGGGGCATAGAACATTCACAGCAACCCATTTTTTTTTTTTAGCCCCATTGCTTATGGGGTCATGTTGCGGTCATATGGTGGGAACATATGAAGGAAGATAATGTGTACATTAGGGTAGATAGGAGGCAGGGAGGGAGGGAAAGGCTGGTCCCTGGCCCCTACAAAGGCAACTTTTAGAGGCATGATTCCAATGAAGCATGTCTAGGCCTCACCACCTAGAGTTTCCAGAACCTCTCCAAATCGTCCCATCAACTCCAACACAAGTCTGTAGAGGACATTTCGTGTTTGACCCTAGCTGGCACACCTATTGGTGGGATGGAGAAGGCATATCATGACATCATAACCTCTCATTGAATTTATTGATCCAAGTCTGAAGGTCTCTCTAAGGTAATAAAGGATTGGTCAGACATGTTTTACTTTCAGGTCTCGGGCATCTAGAACTTGGTGACATGCTGCAACAATGGTTCCTGGGGAAACAGTATTGTGTCTTGTTTATTTTGTTGTAAATGAGAGGCAAGATCCTTAGTTTTCCAAAGCACATTAGCAACCAGATGCAAACACTTCATGGGACTTGCCTTAAGAGAGGCAGTAACAGGATAATGACAACAATGTGCAGGCTCAGACTCATTCTAGGCCCCAAGTTGACTCCAAGTTGACCTGACTTTCCCATGAAGCTTAAAGCAGCTTATCTTCATCAAATGGCACCTGACTGGTGCCATTTTCCTGGCTGAAATCCAGGCAAATCTTTCCACCTGAGAAATAGGAGGGAGTTCCCCCCAACTATTGAAGCCTAGTCCCTTGAGTATTCGTTTCCTAATTTAGAATTACAGAAAGTATAAATATCTATCCCTGTTAGGGAAAAATTAACTCCAAGTTAAACTTTGTGGTGCAGTTGTGGGATGTTCTGCATTGGGGCCATCCACATGTGCACTCCAGTGGCTGCCCTCTGGTTTCTAGGCGCTCATGTAGTCATCCTGTCTTCAATAAAGGTGCATCATTCTTGGGCAATAGCTTACATCACTTAGCGAAGGCCCCTCTGGAGACAATACACTAACAATAGGCTTTCAACTTATAAAATAAGTCTCCTCAGATAGTTTGTCCATCTGAACTAAGAGGAAGTAGGGAGATTAAACCACTTAGCTTGTCACCGTGGAGGAACATGCTGGGATCTGATCTGATGTCTTTGTTTCAAGTTTGTGAATTTAACTACTATGAAATTCTGGCAAACACTGGGTTGGTAGATTGGATATTGAACTTGAGTGACAGGTTGCTCCTTAAACAGGGAAGACATGCTGAATGAGCGAGATGGTGGAGTAAGCCTAGATGAAGAATCAGAGTCTCTTCGCACCACGGGTCTCAGATCTCCTCTTTATTGTTCTGTCTTGATTAATGGTTATCATTCTGTAGCATCTTTGTTAACTAGTTAACCATCGTCCTTGACTCTCCAGGAGCCATGTGCCAGCTAGTGTCGTGGTGAAGCAGCCGATTCGTGGAGCCAGCGGCAGGACCACAGTCACAGCCATTGTTCAGACTGGTGGGGACTGGAGCACCGGCCTCTTCAGTGTCTGCAGAGACAGGAAAATCTGTACGGGTTTCCTTTTTACTTAAGCGCTTCTTTACTAAACCCACCCTCATTTCCCCCACTCCACCCCTCAGTCCACCCACTGAGGAAAAGCTACCTCAACACAAGGTCAAAAAGTAAATGATTTCTGAAAAGCTCAACTAGTCTAGTGTCTCAAGCCTACTCCTTAGTTGAAGAAAAATGTGCTTTTCAACAATGTATTCATAGGATAAATGTGGTATTTTTAAAGATTTTTTTTAATGATAAAATCCATTGTTGACAAAGATAGATAAAATAGCTTCCCTCATCTACTATTGACCTGATAACTACATTCCTAGGAGATTAGTCTAATGAAATAAATTCTCTGTAAAGTTTACCAGGAACATTAAAACCATAGCACTGGTTACCATAGCAATGCTTGGGATGGTATACATATCGGATCCATCCACTGAATTATTACATGTCCATGAAAAGTCATGTAGAAGAATGACGTTTAATGGGTAAAAAGGTTATTTTGTATACAGTTTTATTTTTATTCATTCATTATTTTCTGAGACAGGGTCACACAACGTTTTCCTGGCTGGTCTGGAACTCATAGAGAGCCCCCTGCCTCTGACTCCTGAGTGCTGGGATTGAGGGTGCATGGTTCCACACTTGGCTTACCTGTGGTTTTGAATTCAAGAAGCTGAATGAGTGCCAAACTCTGTTCACTAGGCTGCATCTGGAGGTGGTGAAAGCGTTTAGAAATTAAGTATAGAAGGATACGGATACAAGTATTTACAGCAGATGTCTCCCCATGGCAGACTGACAAATGTTTCAGTCTTTATTATCTCTTTATTATCTCCATGAAGATTATGTATCACTCTTATAACAACAAGAACAATCTGAAAGGAAACTCCCTTTTTTGATTGAGCTCCTTTCTGGCCCTCATGCAGTTGTTAAGAGGTTCTCATTTCATAATTGACCTCTGACCTAGAGCAAAGGCACAGTGAGTCAGTATTTATCTCAGCTGTCATGTATCAGGGTCCCTAGAACTCATGAGAAGCAAGCACTGGGTCCTGCTTTCTGTCCACACTGTTCTTCCCTGAGACTGCTGTGCTTATAGTAAGAGTCCAGATAGATAGAGTATAAACAGAAGAACAAAGGATGCAATAACAGCTATAGTTATATCCCTTGGATATTTTGATGCATCCCTCTTACCCCCAGATTTCTTTACTTACGGGTGTACATAATTTTCACAAATGGAAGGACTGTAAGTACACATTACTTTGTACCTCTGTTTTAATTTCACCACACATTTAGGTCATAAACACCACATAAGCACATCTGGAGCTAATTTCTTAAATTGCTTTATGGATCCCCTTGTACCACAGTTTGTTTATACAGGAACCCCTGTTGGTGGACCTTTATGTGGTCTATTCAAACCAATGCTGTGTGAATATGCTTATTCAGATGTCATTTTTGCATGATGTGAATATATCTGTCTTGGGTAATTGCTAATGGGTAAATTTGCTGACCAAACAGAACATGCTTCTTTAAATCTTAGTGTTGCTTAGTGGCTTTCCTTCTGGAAGGTGAACTAATTCACACTCCTACTGTCAATGCATGAGCATGCTCCACTCCTCGCTAAAGTGTCCTATTATTGGAAAGTTCAACTCCTTTGGAATAACTGAATTGAAATGTGGTGCACTCAAATTTCCACCCATTTTCCTACTCCTGCTCTCTGGGCCTCCACACTGTAGCTTCTTGTCTTTGTCTTGACTTGCCTGTGAGGTAGAAGGATGGAATTCCACACACAAGGGGAGAGAATAGGCCTGGGTTTAGGTAAGCTGAGGGGGCTGGTATAACCATCAATTTGTAGGTATAAAGAAAGAAGCTGAATGTATGTCACAAATTCCTATTGACCTTGAGCCCCGTTAAAGAAAACAATATATGACTAATAACCCATTGATGCATTCGCCTTATATAAGTGAGATGTTACAGAAAAAGAACCCATGTTTCTCTGTGAAAACCAATTTGTGCTTGTAAACAAGAACAACAACAAAGATCAATTTGGAACATTTTCCTCTAGATATTTTCCTAAATATAAATATAGATTTACCTGTGTATCCATTAGCAATATATGCTATTGCTTTGTAACTCTTTAAGCAAAGCATAAATGGTATTAAGCTGTACCCATTATACAATTTGATTTTTTTAAAATTCAAATTAATCTTAGAGACTTAGCCATGTTGGTATTTAATTGATCTTTTACTACATCCTTTTAGAAAAAAGTTTATGTGTGTGAATGGTGTGTGTGCAGGTGTGTGCGCCAGTGTGCATGGGCAGAGGCCAGAGGAGGGCATCTGATAACCTTCCTTTATGATGCTCCTCTTTATTCCTTTGAGACTGGGCCTCTCGTTGAATCTAGAGCTTGGCTGGCAGCCATCAAACCCTAGTACAGCTGTCTCTTCCACAGTCCTGGTGTTTTAGGTATGTATGCCGGCCTGTTATGTGGGTGCTGGGATCCAACCTCAGGTCTTCATGGTTGCACAACTACTGATTAGCTGCTGAGCCATCTCTCCATTCCTTTTGCCACATTCTTAGTGGTTACACACTCACATTTTATTTGGTATTTAGCCCACTGACACACACTTACAATTTAAAATTTTACGATACAGACAGTGCTGCAGTGACTATCCTTGAACATGCTTTTGTGTGCAGCAGAATAGCTTTACTCTGGGTGCTGATAAGTGAAATTATTCATTCCTAGAGGGCTTTGAATCTTACAAGACTGAGCAAAGTTATCATCTAATGTGATTAGACCAATTTCCACATCCATGTATTGTTACTCTATGTCTCCAAGCACACATTAAAAGGGGGCATTCTTGGGAGGAGCAAGTGACTTCTTACAGTATTAATATGCCTTCCTAATGATATTATTGCTGGCCTTTGGTATTTCCTTTTCAGCAAGCTACCCCTTCATGCCCTGTGCCATTTCCTTCTCTCCTGTCTTCTTTCATACATGGATTTATAAGAGTCCCTCTCATATTCTACATGCTAATCCTGGCCTCAGGTATCACTGTAAAGCCTCCCCATTCCAAAAAAAAAAAAAAAAAAGACACCATCCTTCTATTCTTGTGCATTTCTTTTGGGGTCTAGTCTAAGCATCCTCATCTCCAACAACACTGCTCACCAGGCACAACAGTGACACTTGACCTTTCAAAAGGATTCACATGAGTTCAGACCATCCCACAAGCATAACTACAGTGATAATGAACATATTGTCCTGGAATACACAAATCCACATGCATTATGGCAGGATGGAAATGTAAAACATGAGAACATACGGACATATATGTAATAGTAAGAGTCAGGTCTCTGCACTTCCTTAATAAAGTTATAAACTTAAGGGGGAATTGCCCAATTCTTCTGGAGATTAGGTGAGCTAATTGTAAAATGGGTATAGCAAGAGGACCTATTTTATGCATCAATTGGTTTTCTGAGATAGGGTCTTAGTAAGAACATGCCATTCAGAAATTTCCTGTATGTCACAGGCTGTCCTTGAACTCATGATCCTATTGTCTGAATCCCACAAGTACTGCAGTTATGGGGTAAACTATCATATAGACCTTAAACGTGCCTAGTTTATATGATTATTTCAAAGAGCAAGTGAACTAATATGTACAAAATGTTTTTAGTGAGAGCTTGGTATACAATGAACTCTGTATGAATATTAGCTATTGTGGAACAAGAGTTTGGGCTTCATACATTTTTTTTTTTTTAAACCACAGCTGAACTCTATTTTAAAACGATTGAATTTGAGTATTGAGGTTTGAATGAGAATGTACCCCATAGGCTCATATGTTTGAACGTTTGGCATGCCAGTTGGTAGAACTGTTTGGGAAGGATTAGGAGCTATGGCTTTGTTGAAGGAAGTATTACTTTTTTTTTTTTTAGGAGAGTGAGCTTTGAGGTTTCAGAAGCCCACATCATTCTCAGCTCCCTCTCTGCCTCTTACTTGTGGATCAGACATAAGCTCTTAGATACTGCTCTAGTTCCATGTCTCTTGTCTGCCTCCATACTCCCTACCATGATGGGTAAGGTCTCTAACCCTCTGGAACATGAGCCCTCAAATTAAATGCTTTCTTTTATAAGTTACTGAGGTCATAGTGTTTTATCACCTCAGTAGAAAAGTAAGACGAATATTTAAAAAGCACACTTACCTAGCATGGCTATCTCACAGAGATTAAATGATGATGATGATGATGATGATTATGATGATGATGATGATGATAATGATGATGATGATAATAATAGGCCTTTCCTTTCCATGGTGCCCAGAGACGACGGGTCCATATAGCTTGGTTCTTGATTCCCATTGTAATGTAAAGGGAAATTTACACAATGTCCAGAGCCCTTGATGTCCTGCAGATCAAGAAGGAGGATATCCTCAAATTCTTTGTTGCAGGAGCTCACTTAGGTGGCACTAACCTTGACTTTCAGATGGAACAGCACATCTACAAAAGGAAAAGTGATGATATTTACATCATAAATCTGAAGAGGAACTGGGAGAAGTTGTTGCTTGTGCTATTGCTGCCATTGGGAACCCTGATGATGTCATCCCTGTTGGGTCCTGGGAGCCTCTTGCTTTCCTGGCATCTAAGACTTTCTGGTGGCTATCCCCAGCTCCCCACCCCCCACTGTTACATACCTCCATTCAATTTTCTGACCCTCTGTACTTCTCCCCTACCCCTGTCTCCTCCCATACCTGATCTTGCCCCCTCTTTCTCTCCCCTCCTCTTTCTCTCCCAGATCCCTCCCTCCCTCTATCTCCACCCCATGATTATTTTGTTCCCCCTTCTAAGTAAGACTGAAGCATCTGCACTTTGGTCTTCCTTCTTAAGCTCCATATGGTTTGTAGGTTGTATCATGGGTATTTCGAGCTTTTTTTTTTTTTCCTAATATCCATTTATCAGTGAGTACATACCATGTGTATTATTTTGTGACTGGGTTATCTCACTCAGGATGATATTTTCTAGTTCCATCATTTGCCTGTGAATTTCATGAAGTCATTGTTTATAATAGCTGAGTAGTACTCCATTGTGCAAATGCACCACATTTTTTGTATCCATTCCTCTGTTGATATCTGGATTGTTTCCAGTTTCTGGCTATTATAAATAAGGCTGCTATGAGCATAGTGGGACATGTGTCCTTGTTATATGTTGGAGCAGTTTGGGGGCATATGCCCAGTAGTGGTATAGCTGGATCCTCAGGTAATACCATGTCAAATTTTCTGAAGAACTGCCAGACTGATTTCTAGAGTGGTTGCATCAGCTTGAAATCCCACTAGCAATGGAGGAGTGTTCCTTTTTCTCCACATTCTCACCAGCACCTTAGCTATTGATCTTAGCTATTCTGACTGGTGTGAGATGAAATCTCAGGGTTGCTTTGATTTGCATTTCCCTGATGACTAAGGATGTTGAACACTTCTTTAGGTGCTTCTTGGCCATTCAAGATTCCTCAGTTGAGAATTCTTTGTTTCACTTTGTTCTCCATTTTTAAATAGGGTTATTTGGTTCTCTGGAGTCTAACTTCTTGAGTTCTTTATACAGATTGGATATTAGCCCCCTATCAGATGTAGGGTTGGTAAAGATCTTTTCCAAATCTGCAGGTTGCTGTTTTGGCCTGTTGATAGTGTCTTTGTCTTACAGAAGCTTTTCAATTTTATGAGATTCCATTTGTCTATAGTTGATCTTAGAGTCACTAGTGTTCTGTTCAGGAACCCCCACAACCCATCCTGTTCCAATGTGTTTGAGGCTCTTTCCCAATTTCTCTTCTATTAGATTCAGTGTATCTGGTTTTATGTGGAGGTCCTTGATCCACTTGGACTTGAGCTTTGTACAAGGAGATAAGAATGAATCAATTTGAATTCTTCTACATGCCGAGCACCATTTGTGAGTATGTTGTCTTTTTTCTACTGGATGGTTTTGGCTTCTTTGTCAAAGATCAGGTGACTATAACTGTGTGGGTTTAATTTTGGGTCTTCAATTCTATTCAATTGATCTACCTGTCTGTCTGTGTACCAATTACCATTCAGTTTTATCACTATTCCAACAAAGGGAAGAGAGAACTTGTAGAGACCATATCTGGAGGTTAGGCACAGCCCCTGGTTGAGGGATGGGGCCACCCACCCATCTCAAAAATATTAACCCAGAATGGCTTCTGTCTAAAGGAAATGCAGGGACAAAGAGTGGAACAGAGACTGAAGGAAAGGCCATCCAGAGACTGCCCCACTTAGGTATCCATCTCATCTGCAGCCACCAAGCCCAAACATTATTGCTGATGCCAAGAAGTGCTTGCTCATAGGAGCCTGATATAGCTGTCCTCTGAAAGAGGCTCTGCCAGAGGCTGACAAATACAGATGTGGATGCTTGAAGCCAACCATGGGTTTGAGCACGGGGACCTCAATGGAAGAGTTAGGGGAAGGACTGAAGGAGCTTGTAACCCCATAGGAAGAACAACAGTATCAACCAACCAGAACCCCCCTCCCCGGAGCTCCCAGGGACTAAACCACCAACCAAAGAGTATACATGGAGGGACCCATGGCTCCAGCTGCAAATGTAGCAGAGGACTCCCTTATCTGGCATCAATGGGAGAAGAGCCCCTTGGTCCTGTGAAGGCCATTTCCAGTATAAGGGAATGCTAGGGTGGGGAGGCAGGAGTGGTGGGTGGGAGGAGGAGGATCCTCATAGATGCTATCTCCCATGGGCACCCACGGGAGGTTATACCTGATCTTCACTTCTACAAAGACCCAGAGAAGATTGAGAAGGAGGAGCAGGCTGCTGCCGAGAAGGCTGTGGCCAAGGGGGAATTTCAGGGCGAATGGACCACAACCAGCTCCTGAGTTCATTACTGCTCAGCCTGAGGTGGCCCACTGGTCTGGGGGTGTGCACGTACTCTCTGTGCCCATCCAGCAGCTCCCCACACAAAACTGGAACGCACAGCCAGCCACTGAGGACTGGTCAGCAACTCCCACAGCCCACGCCACAGAGTGGGTTGAGGCCACTGCTAAGTGGTCCTGAGCTGCTCCTCTGCAGACATCTGAGCAAAGGGAAAAGGTTGAAGGAAAATAAAGTTCCTAAAAGCTGGAGAAAAAAAAAAAGCAGCTTGTGGGTCCTAACAATGAAGCTCAGATGTGCCAAGGCGTAATTAACTTCCTTACAGTGTGCTTACAGCTCAAAGACGTGTAAACAGAATCCATCAGGTGCTTAATTTGCCAGCCTTACAATTAAGCAAATTTTAATTAATTGCTTTATTTGTGGGAATTTACAGTATTTGATAATCTTCTCTGAACATGCCATTGATTTCGAATTGCCCTAATTCCAGGTTGCCGATTCTGGGAGCCCTCTGTTCTTGCTGTAAATTTCCCCGTTTTCTCAGTCGCTCAGACTAGCAGTCAGTGCTGGGTAGAGTCTCCTCAGGTGCATGGGAATTATCTTTCAGTGCTGGGGGGACTGATCCTTGTACACTCTACAAACATACTACCATGGATCCATATCTCCATTTGGGATTTTTTGAAACTCTGGTTAAAATGCCTCAGAATTACTTGAGGCTACACTCAGTTTGCTCTTAGCTGCATGGTTCGTTCCTACCATACTTTTGTTTCAGGTGCACCAGAGGCTGTGGCGACTAACGCTGCACACACGCTCCAATGGCTAAAATAAAAACTCTGATGACAGTAAGTGATGGTGACGATGTCAAGCCATTAGAAGTCTCGGATGTTGTTGGAGGGGGTATAAAATGGTACAGATGCTTTGGATAATTATTCGTCTATATTTGTAGAATCAAACATATGGCCTAGCAATTGTACTTTCAGGAAACAACCCAAATAAAAGGAAACATATATATCCACATATAGAATAAAAGGTATGTCCGCATAAAGACTTAAATGTCCAAATAAAGACATATAAACACACATAAAGCATAGTGGTATTAATATAAAAAATAGACCTATGAAATGTCGATTAGTGGGAGAATAGATAAATAATTTGTAGACTATTCATACAATGAAATGCTATTTATCCAACAGTAAGAATTACAGATTCATATAAAGTGAATAAATCTAAAAACAAAACTGAAAACACTCCCCTCAATACATGATATTATACAAAACCAAAAAAAGCTATAAAAGTAAATGTGAGTCCCTTGAGATGAGGGCTGAGAGGAGGCAAAACTTACTTATGAGGATCGAAGGCACGGCTGTGTTTCTCTCAGGAGTCGGGGGGGGGGGGGGGGGGAAAGAGTGGGATTTACTAGATAGAAATGTGACACACACTGGAGGAGAGCAACAGTCCATAGTTCCTAATGGATAGGTGAATGAATGCAATTATTAAACACACCCAGAGTGAGCACTTAAGATTTGTTCACATGTGATTATAAAATTATCTTTGATTAAAATGTTTAGGATTGAGTGCTGGATCGTTTTATGTCAACTTGACACAAGCTAGAGTCATCTAAGAGAAAGGAACTTCAATTAAGAAAATACTTCCATAAGATCAGGCTGTAGACACAAGCTTGTAGGGCATTTTCTTAATTAGTAATTGATGGGAGAGAACCCAGCACATTGTGAGTAAGACCACCCCTGGGCTGGTGGTCCTGGGTTCTATAAGAAGGCAGGCTGAGTAAGCCGGGAGAAACAAGCCATAAGCAGCATTCCTCTATGAGCTCTGCATCATCGGCTCCTGTCTCCAGGTTCCTGTCCTGCTTGAGTTCTTGTTCTGACTTCCTTCAATGAGGAGCAGTTGTTTGAAAGCATAAGCCAAATAAACCCTTAGCCCCCAAGTTGCTTTGGTCATGGTGTTTCATCACAGCAGTGATAACTGTAACTAGAACAGTGTTTACAAAGACTGGTCATCGTGGCATTTTTGTTGGTTCATAGTCCCCATCATTTGAAATTATCAGGGTTGTCATCTTGCAATGTTAGACAATGTAACATCTAAACTGCAGGTCAGGATCTCTTAACTTGTTGTCCATTCAGTGGCTCTGTAAGTGCCAGGAAAAGGAATGTACAATTTGTCTGCCTGCCTGTGTGTGCTTTCTTTTCCCTTCTGAACAAGTACACGACAGCCATTATATTCTCAAAAGGCTCTGTGGTCTCAAACATCTTTAGAATAGAATTCCTGTTAGAAAGTCCATTTAGGCTGTGTAGCAACCCCTATCAATAGTTAACAGCCAATGAACTACTGAGTGGAAACCATTTCCAGTCGACATTCACGGGTCCAATTGCATAATAGTTTACACATTAAAATGGACAAATGTCAGTGGCTCTGTGAAGCTAACAGAAACTAGAATAACCTCTGACCCGAGACATAGAATACAATCCTAGTAAGAATAGGAAACAGAATGATATTCTCCAGATTCATCCATTTCTCTAAGAATTTTATAAATTCATTGTTTTTAATAGCTGAGTAGTACTCCATTGTGTAGATGTACCATAATTTCTGTATCCATTCCTCTGTTGAGGGACATCTGGGTTGTTTCCAGTTTCTGGCTATTATAAATAAGGCTGCTATGAACATGGTGGAGCAGGACTATACATGGTGGGACTGATTGTTCTGGCAGCATGTGTATAGTAGAGGATTGCAAAGTTGATCATCAATGGGAGGAGAGGCCCTTGGCCCTGTGAAGGTTCTGTGCCCCAGTGTAGGGGAATGCCAGGGCCAATAAGTGGGATAGGTTGGGGTGGCAAGCAGAGGGAGGGGGAGGCAACAGGGGTTTGTTCTTGTTGTTTTTGTTTATTTGTTTGTTTGTTTTTGGAGGGGAAACTGGGAAAGGAGAAATCATATGATGTGTAAATAAAGAAAATATCTAATTAAAAAAAAAGAATAGGAAATAGAGTCAGTGTATGCCCAAAAGAATTTTCTATCATTATTATAGAAAAGGATATCTGTTATTCAAGAATATTCTAGTATTCTAGGTCCATGTTAAATACTGAAGTGAGATGATGAACATAACAAGCACCAATTATTTCAAAAATTACCATTTTTGATCAGGGAGTAAAAACCAGTTACCATAGTCAATGCTAACAGAATTGCATCAGGTCAGCTTTGGCAATGCTCAACAAAGAACACAATTTTGATGTGGCTAGGTAATGACAATTTTCTAACTCTGAGTTTTGAGAATTGTTTATTCATTCCCTGTCCCTGGTTGCAGGCAGACAATGCAGTGTTGAAATCGATGGCACAGGGTTGTGAATCTATTTAAGATATGAAGTCGTTCCCAGAATATCTGAGAATGCTGGTTTTCTTTTATGTGAAATTGGCAGGTTTCTGGGGTCTTCTTTGTCCCATGTGCCTTGAGTGTGACATTGCCAGGCGTTATGGAGAGTGTCTTTGTTGGCCACTGTTACCAGGGTCTACCTTTGCATTGAGAATTGGCACCAGAGAAAGACATAAGATACAGGTAAGGGCAATTGAGGTATGTACCAATCTCAGTCTTTGTGAAAACTTGGATGCTTTTCAAACCTATGATTTCCCAAAGTGATAGGGAGAGAGAGAGAGAGAGAGAGAGAGAGAGAGAGAGAGAGAGAGAGAGAGAGAGAGAGGTGTATTGGTGAAGATGCTTATCAAATTCACACTTAACAGAAAACTGTGGGGGATGAAAGTTCTGATTTCATTATTTACTAGGAGTTATTACTTAACTAACATGCTGTTTAGTAAAGGATATTCCCTAGAAGAAATTATAATGAAGACTGTTGGTCAGCACGCTTGGTCAAACCATTGGCCATACTTCATGAGATGTGCTTTGATGCATAGAAATAGGAGGTTATA
>JADRCD010237905.1:13149-26730 GCA_019843815.1 Montemys delectorum
AGACACACAGACACACACACACACATATACAGACACACACACACACAGACAGACACAGACACACAGGCACACACAGACACGTGCACGCACATACATACACACATACACACACACACACACACACACACACACACACACCTGATTTTTTTTTAAAAAATGTTCTGAGTCAAGCTGGGCATGGTGCCTGTAATCCTAGCACTTGGGAGGCCGAGGCAGAAGGAGAGTTGTGAGTTGGAGGTCAGCCTGGACTACCTTGTCTTGGAAGAAAGAAAGAAAGAAAGAAAGAAAGAAAGAAAGAAAGAAAGAAAGAAAGAAAGAAAGAGGGAGAGAGAGAGGGAGGGAGAGGAAGAGAGAGGGAGGGAGGGAGAGAGGGAGGGAGAGGGAGGGAGAGGAAGGGAGAGGGAGGGAGGGAGGGAGGGAGGGAGAAAGAAGAAAAAAACCAAAAAGTTTTGAAGTCAATCAATGGAGAAAAGAATGCCTTTTTGATTGAAGTTTGGGGAAATCCATTTGATCTTTATCTAACTTTGTTTACAAATTAATTTGAGATGGGTTATGAACCTAACCTTAAGACTTGAGACCACAGAGATTCTAGAACAAAAACATAGTACCCATTCTTCATAGTGTATGGACTGGTTACAAAAAGGAAATATTGATAAAATAGTGTCAGTAAAATGCCAGTCTCGCCAGGTGGTGGTGGCGCATGCCTTTATTCCCAGCACTTGGGAGGCAGAGGCAGGCGGATTTCTGAGTTCGGGGCCAGCCTGGTCTACAGAGTGAGTTCCAGGACAGCCAGGCTACACAGAGAAACCCTGTCTCAGAAAAAAAAAAAAAACAAAAAACAAAAAAACAAACAAACAAACAAAAGAAAAAAATTCAGTTTCTGTTATCAAAAGAGACCACTAGGAAAATAAGCATGGCCCAGAGAGATGGCTCAGTGGTTAAGAGCACCAGCTGCCCTTTCAAAGACCTGGGTTTGATTCCCAGCATTCAGGTGGCAGCTAACAACCATGTCTAACTCCCAGAGAACTGACATCCTCTTCTGGACTTTTCGGGTACCAGGCATGCCTATGATAAACATATGTACATTTGGAGAAAACACCCAGACATGAGACAAATAGATCTTTAAAATGATTTTTAAGACACTAAGCACATAAGGTACAGATTTGGATTCTTTATAGCCACAGAGGAATTGGTCCTAAACTCTGTGAAGAGCCTTTCTAGGGCTGGGGGTGTAGTAATAGCTCAGTCTGAAGAATGTTGCCCAACCTGCCCAAGGTCCGAGTTTTAGTCCCCAGCACCACATAAACTATACCCATGACTATAATCCCAGCCTAAGAGAGGTGAAGGCAGGTGTGGTGGTTTGAATAAAAATGGTCCCCAAAGGCTCACAGGGAGTGGCACTTTTAGGAGATGTGGCCTGGTTGGAGGAAGCACATCACTGGCAGTGGGCTTCAGAGGTTCCAGAAGCTCAAGGTAGTTTCAGAGTGTCTCTCACTTCCTGCAGCCTGCTGATTAGGATTTAGAACTCTTGGCTCCTTCTCCAGCACCATGTCTGCCTGTAGGTCACCGTACTTCCTGTCATGATGACAACAGACCCAACCTCTGAACGGTACACCAGCCCCTGTAGGGATAATGTTTATATGCACTATGTGAAGATGTTTCTCTGTCTTGCCTAAGGCACCCACTAATTGGTTAAAATAAAAAGCCTATTAGCAAAAGGCAGAATAGAGATGGGACATCCAGAAAGATAGGAACTCTGGGGAAGAGTCAGGTGCAGGAAGATTTGCCATCCAGACTGGGAGGACCTCGGACTTAGGAAACTGAGGAGAGGTAGCTAGCCATGTGGCAGATATGCAATAGTATAAATGGGTTAATATAGGTTAAGAGAGAGTTGGGGAGCAAGCCTATAGCTTAAGGCCATAAGCATTATGAATAAAAATAAGCCTCAGTTAAATGTTTTCCTTTATAAGAGTTGCTGTGGTCATGGTGTCTCTTCACAGCAATAAAACCCTAAGTAAGACAGCAGAAGAATAAGAAGTTCACAACTATCCTTGAGTTTGTTCACAACCAACCTACATAGAGTTTGAAGCTAGCCTGGGCTACATGGACCTCTGTAAACAAATATACACATGTGCACACACACACATACACACATAAACCACCACAAAACTCTTTTTTTTATTTTTTTGAGACAGGGTTTCTCTGTGTAGCCCTGGCTGTCCTGGAACTCACTCTGTAGACCAGGCTGGCCTCGAACTCAGAAATCCACCTGCCTCTGCCTCCCAAGTGCTGGGATTAAAGGCGTGCGCCACCACTGCCCGGTTACCACCACAAAACTCTTACAGTTCAACAGTGAAAATCATAGAGCTGAGGGTGTAGCTCAATGGTAGAACATCTGGCCAGTGTTAGCACTTATGAGACCCTTGGTTCACTCTCTAGTACAAAACAAACAAAAACAATCAAGTAAGTCAGTGGGAAAAGATTCGTCAGTAGGTAAATTCTCCTAGAATTAAACAGGAAGACCTGAGGTCCACCTCCAGGACCTACATGGTGGAAGGAGAAAACTGGCTCTCTTGGATTGTTCTCTGACTCCCGAATACACACAGTGGCATGTGTGTGAACACATATGCAAACATAAAATAAAATTTAAAATTTAAATTTAGCTTTAAATAAAGCAAGCAGCCGAGAGAGAGAGGCATACAGACAGGAAGGAAAGTGGGGGTAGGAAGCCTAGGGTTGTGCATGTACGGCAAGCATTCTAACAAATGAGCTACATCCCGGACATGACACAGACTGTTCATTACAAGGAAGTCAGCTAATCTACCCAGACTGAAGGGGAATAGAATTGACTGTCCTTTTCTGTGGAAAGGGTGAGACTCCTGAAAGGCTTATAGGATAGGAAATATTACAGCAGGCATCCTTGGTTTTGGTTGCTGTGGTTGTTTGTCACAGTATCTTGGTAACCTGGCTGCTCTCAGAGTCAATTTGTAGCCAAGGATGATCTTGAACTCCTGATCCTTCTGTCTTCACCTCTCAAGTAATGAGATTATGGGCATGTGCCATCATGTGCACTTTATGGGGTGCTGGGGATCAAACCCAGTGCTTGACGTATGTTAGGCAAGCACTCTACCACCTAAGCTATTCCTCTGTCTCTTGGCAGCCATGTTTGGAAAACATGACCTGTGGTGCGTAAGCCTGAAAAAAAAAAAAAAAAAAAAAAAAAAAAAAAAAAGCAAGCAACAGCTCATACCAGGTTTAATCTTTTAAAATCTATGGTGCTGGGTGAGACATTTCAGTCTCTTACATGCTATATAAATGCCCTGCCACTGAGCTGTATCCCCAGCCCATGAGTATGGTCTTGATAAGAACTGTCATGGAGGTAGAGGTGGGGTGCTCAGAGGTGGCTCAGAAGTTCCTGGCACTTGCTGCTCTTGCAGAGGACCTAGTTTGGGTTCCCCACACCACAGCTCACAGCCATCTGTAACTCATATTCCAAAGGATCTGGTGTGCTCTTCTCATTTCCGAGCCAGCACAGGTGTGGAGGAGATATGTCAGTGCTGGCCCAAGGACCCACGACCCCTACTTAGCCTTGACCTGTAATAAACCCTGGCCCACACCACGGCTCAAGTAGATTACAACACACAAGCATACAGCTAGATCAACAAGAGGTACAGATATATTCAATCAGGAGAAACACACAAAATAGAAATTAATAAATCTTAAAAAAAAAAAAAAGATTTTTTTGTTTTTGGGGTTTTTGTTTTGTTTTGTTTTTAAAGAAAACAAAGTTTTCGTGAGGAACCGGGCTGGTGGCTCATACGTATAATCCTAGTTACTGGAGAGGCTGAAGCAGGAAAATCGTGAGTTTAAGGTCTGCCTGGGCTACAGCGAGTTCCAGACCATTCTGGGCAACTTAAAAAAGTGGTGAATGGGGGAATGGGCGCGGGGATGGGGTGAGGTGGGGATGAGTCAGAGAGGAGCCAGGCATCAATAGCTAGCTTATCCTGTAATCTCAGCCCTTGGGAGAGGGTACAAATGGGTGAGGAATTCAAGACCAGCCAGTTCGAACTACATGAGATCCTGGCTCAAAAAATAAAAACGGTAAATATTTTAGACTACGCATTAGTGGATGAGATACGTCATTTGTCAGCTTAAGCATTAACAGTCTTTATCCTGCCTTGCCCTGTGCTCTTTGACTCAACTTGGTTACAAACGAATCAAAACACGCATGCGTACATCTAGAGCCTTAGGGTGCCCCTGGCGGCAACTTCTTAGTTGTGCGTGTGGCGTGGAGCGGTCGCCATGGAGACGCGTGGTCTGAGCGAGCAGTGAGCGCCTGGAGCCCGCCCGGCGCGGGTCCTCTGCTGTTCCGGGCACGCAGGTCGCGGTCCCGTGGGTGGATGGCCGGCCATGGTGGGACCGGGACGGCGGAGTACGGCGAGGAGGGTGAGGACGAGGAGGAGGAGGAGGTTCAGGAAGGCGGCGCTGAGGGCTCCCCGGGGTCCAAGCTGCCCCCCATCGTGGGCACCGCCTCTGAGCTGGCCAAACGGAAGGTGAAGAAGAAAAAGAAGAAGAAAAAGACTAAAGGATCGGGAAAGGGCGACGGTAAGAGGAGCAGCTACGGCGGCTGCTTCGGCTCTTGGACCTGAGATTCCTTCCATGCCTCTCTACCTGGAGGCTACTTCAGGCTAGAAACCTGACAGAACACTTTAGGGCAGCCCAGAGATAGCCAGATCTACCCATAAAAACCACGTGCCCACCAGCGCAAGACCCCTTAATTACCACGGACGTCTACCAACTTTAGTTTCCCAGTATATCCAAAGAGACCACACCCTCCCCTAAGAACCCTCAACATCTAATAGCTCTGTGTGTGGTCCCACACAAAGACCATACAGACACCCCAAGAGCCTCCAGCCCCTCAGAGAGTGATTTTCTGCCCACCTCCTCTCATCTTCCTAGCCCCTCAGCCAAAACATACTCTTATAGACATTTCTTTTTTTTAAAGATGTATTTATTTATTTGTTTGTTTGTTTATATACACACAAGTACACTGTAGCTGATTTCAGATGCACTAGAAGAGGGCATTAAGGATCTCATTAAGGATGGTTGTGAGCCACCGTGTGGTTGCTGGGATTTGAACTCAGGACCTTTAGAAGAGCAGTCAGTGATCTTACCTGCTGAGCCATTTCGCCAGCCCTCTTACAGACATTTCAAGGTTTGGAGTCACAAAGAGACTGACCCAGATGGACAGATACTAGTTGATATTCACTCCCACACGGGAATAGACTTTAGGCTCCCCGCTGGTACCCTTCTACTCCCTTACCCTTTAAAGGGCACATGCTTCTGGATATTGTGTAGGACCAACTCTATGTAAATGTATACAGAATCTTCCCTTCATGGACTCTGCCAAGAGACAGCTGTATACAGCAGAAACTCACACCAGTCCCCACCTCAACACCAATATTCTTTATACTGCCTTTTTATAGCAATATGACACTCTATGACAAACCTAAAGTACAGTTTGCGCCATCACGCATACACATGCAGTCTACACGTGTGTGGATTCAGCAAGACACTTACATGCGTCAATGCCAACACAGATTGCACACCTACACAGAGACACTCACATGCATGGATACCCACACAGCTATCCTAGCAACACATATGCATAGCTACACCCTGACATCATACACACATAGATCTGTTGGTTATGCACATGCATAGATATAGCCCAAACACTGTACCCACACAGGTATTCTAGGCACACTCATAGATGTCCACAAACATCACACCCACAACATGTACTCCAGTCTAGCTCACCAAGTCCTTCACTTGCATACACATACACCAGCACGGTCCAGGAACCCAGAGTCCCTGCTTCTTCGAAAGTTCGATCATAGAACCTCTAGATGTCCCAGCAAAGACACTGAGCCCACTCTGATGAAGCTGTGAAACAGAATGACCCAGCTTGGGAGTGATGTAACTCCAGTGTAACCTGTGCGGCCTTGGCCATCGGAAAGTGACCCTGCCCCCTGGTATGGCTAGTCCTGGTGTGGGGCATTGGCTCTGTGTGCAGAGCAGGCAGTGGAGGGAGCAGCAGTCTTCCTGCGATCCTGTGGTTTGGGGAAGGGAGCAATGGGAGTCTTATAATTACTTCCTCAGGCAGAGCTTAAGGCAGCAAGCGACCGTGTGTGTGTGTGTGTGTGTGTGTGTGTGTGTGTGTGTGTGTGTGTGCACATGCACACGAAAAACATGGAGGATTGTCTTTTTGGTGCAACTTGTATTTTAACTGTAGGAATTACAGTGTTGGGTACCGCAGACTGTCAGCAGGGGACACCAGATAGTTTTCAGAGAACAGAAAAGTGAGGAAATGTCAAGACTGAACTTTTATTTATGTATTTTTGCCTTTATCCTCCCCCCCCATTGCCTTTCTAGAGATATTCCTAAGATAAAGTAAAATAAACCTGAAATGGGAGCTGATAAAGAATCACCATTTATAGCAATTCTGCAGTGCTATTAATGTCAAGAAAGAAAAAAGGGAAGGGAGGGGGAGGGGGAAGGTGAGGGATGGGGAGGAGGGCACACAGAAGTGTTCCTGGGTTAGGTCTGCAGCTCATGCTTGCGTAACACTCACAAAGCCCTGGGTCCAGTCCTCTGCCAGCAGAGACCAGGGGTGGTGGCATATGCTTGCAGTTCTATCAGTGGGAGATATGGAGTCAGGAGGGTCAGAGGTTCAAGGCCATCCTGGGCTATATAGGGAGTTCGAGGTTACTTGGAACTATATAAGATTCATCTTTTTTTCTTTCTTTTTGTTTTTGTTTTTTGTTTGTTTGTTTGTTTCGAGACAGGGTTTCTCTGTGTAGCCCTGGCTGTCCTGGAACTCACTCTGTAGACCACGCTGGCCTCGAACTCAGAAATCTGCCTGCCTCTGCCTCCCAAGTGCTGGGATCATAGGCGTGCGCCACCAACGCCCGGCAAGATTCATCTTTCAAAAACAGACAGACAAACAGAAAACAGGGAAAGAGAAAAGAAAAGGAAAAAAGAGAAGTTGGAGTGACGGCTCCATTATGAAGAATACCTGTTCTCGCAGAGAACCCAGGTTCAATCCCCACCACCCACGTGGTAGTTCACAACTGCCTGTAACTGCAGTGCCAGGAGATAGCTCTACTGCCCTCTTCAGATCTCCTTGGGCACCAGGAATGCATATGGTACACAGACATATGTTTAAGCAACACACACACACACACACACACACACACACACACACTTTAAAATCATTTTTAAAGAAAAAAAGTATTTCCTGGGTTTATAAAATTATTAAATTTAAAAAAAAGGAGCATTTCCTGGTTCAGTATAGTACAGATAACATTTTTTGATGTTGGAAGGTCTGTCCTGTCTCTTTCACCATGCAGTGTCTGGATGGGTGTAGAGTCACAGGCCTGGGAAGTATGTGGTGAGCATGTAGTGAGGTTAAGCTGAGGGACAGCAGATATCATAGAAAGAACAGACGGTAGCAGTTAGGTTGGCCTTCAGATCTGACCTCTCATTCGTTGGTTGACATTGATGGATACTGAAGCATCAAGGCCCTCTAGGTTCTGGACTGGGGTGTAGATTAGTGGCGGAGCTTGCGTTTAGCATGTACAAGGTCTGGGTTCAGTCTACAGCACCACAAAAAGAAAAAGGTACCTCTTGCCCCAAAATACTTTGACCAGAGAATCCCAGCAATGGTGACGTCTCAGGTGCCCGCCTTCTGAACCCTGGGTAAAGGAAGCCCGGGTCTCTTACATTGCTGGTGATTTATTTGGGCACCGTAACAGACACAAACACTTGTCTCTTCCTCTTTTCAGCAGATAAACATCACAGTCGAGGTCGGAAGAATCAGCCACTTTCTTCATCTTTCCATGACATCTTAAATCCCCACAAAGACCATGGCTCGAGATCAGAACCCAGAGACAAAGAGGAAAATAGGCAAACCCTTCCCTACTCGTACAGCATTAATCACCCCTGCTTTGCCGAAATAGAAGACAGCCTTTCCAGCCAGATCAACGAGAGTCTGCGTTGGGATGGGATTCTCACTGACCCTGAGGCGGAAAAGGAAAGGATCCGCATCTACAAGCTGAACAGAAGGAAGCGGTACCGCCTCGTGGCCCTCAAGGGCTTCCATTCCGACCCCTGCGTGGAGGAGAGCGTGGAGAATCTGCCCTACCTCTCAGACAAAGATTGCAGCCCAGGCAGCAAGCAACCCAGCTCTAAGGGCGACCACGCTCACAGCTACTTCGAGGCCTCCAAGCTCCTGCACCCAGAATTAGCCACCACTGCAGCAGACTGACATCTGTCCTTCCTGCTGCCAAGCTCCTCCTTGCCACACGTTTATATGTTTAAAAAGAATCATAATAAAGGGAAATCAGACCGGAAGCTGATTGATGCTTGTGGTGTGGGGGCTGGCACCCCAGGTACTTAGGAGTATCTTCTTTATTGCAAAGGTACCCTTGGGACCAGAGAGGTGGTTCAGTGGTTAAGAGCCTGTGGGCGGGCAGGGGTGGCGCACGCCCTTAATCCCAGCACTTGGAAGGCAGAGGCAGGCGGATCTCTGAGTCTGAGGACAATCTGGTCTACATAGAGAGTTCCAGGACAGCCAGGGCTACACAGAGAAACCCTGTCTTGAATAACCTGAGTATATACTGCTCTTCCAGAGGACCAAGCCTTCCATTCGTAGCACCTACCGACATCAGGTTGCTCACAACCATCAGTGACATCAGCTCCAGGAAGATTTGATGCTTCTAGCCTCCTCCACAGGCATCTACACACCCACACACACACACACACACACACACACACACACACACACACACACACATACATATACACACACATATACACACACATACATACACACACATACGCACACATACATACATATACACACACATACATACATATACACACACATACACACACGCACACATACATACATACACACACATATATACACACACATACACACATACACACACATACACACACACACACACACACACACGCTCACAGACACAAGCACACGTGGTTAAAATGATAAACATTTAAATAAAAACAATGAATGAAAAGCATTCCTTTGTGAGCACAGCGCTGTGCTTGTCAGAATTTCCTTTTCCTTAAGTAAGATGTCATCTCTGTTATTTAATTTCTCTCCACAATTTGACATTTGTAAGTTACCCCTATGAGGGGAAAAAAGTGTGTTTGTAGTCTGTATATATTCTTAAGCTGATTTCCTGGATAAAACTCTTATAGTGCGAGTATCCAAAGGGGAACACATCCCAGTTTGGCATTAAACTCCTAATTCTCCTGCCTCCACCTCTAAATTGCCGGGATTACATGTGTGCAGCACCACACCCAGCCAAATACATTGTTATTTTAATTAATTACACTACTTGCTGTTATGTGTCGTTTAAAATCTGGGTCCTAGGGGACTGGGTTTTCCAGAGGGTCCAGATTCAACCCCCAGCAGTCACATGGTGGCTAACAACTGTCTGTAACTCCAGTTTCAGGGGGTACAAACTTCTTCTGGCCTCCTCAGATACCAGTTAATGGTATACAAATTTACATGCATGGGAAAACACCCATACATATATAAAAACAAAATAATTTTTTATCCTGTGCAATTTTTTTAAATTCAAAACAGGGTTTCTTTGTGTAGCCCTGGCTGTCTTGGAACTCGATCTATGGACCAGACTGGCCTCAAACTCAAAGATCTGCCTACCTCTGCCTCCAGAGTGCTAGGATCAAAGTCATGTGCTACTACCACCTAGAAATAGTGTTTTTAAGTTAACAATAACAAAAATCTGGGTTCTAAAACTTCATACATGGAAGTAATTATGAGAATGTTGCTTTTCTAGATGTGTGTGTGTGTGTGTATACTGTGTGTGCTCTCTATGTGTGTGTGTGTGTGTGTGTGTGTGTGTGTGTAAGGATTGAACCTAGGGCCTGGTGCATGCAAACATTCTCCATGGAGCTAATATCCAAATTAAATTCAATTTAAAAAAATGTTTTGGCCAGGCCTGGTGGTGCACACCTTTAATCCCAATACTCGGAGGCAGAGGCATGAAGGTCTCTGTTTATATCACAAGCTCCAGGCAGCCAGGACAATAAAAACAGATACTGTCTCAATTTTTTTTTTTAATTTTATAAAGATAATTTTACTTTTCAATTGTCTTGAACACTGAGATTGAAACTAAGCTCTGTCCCAGCCCTCTTTTTACTCTTTATCTGAAACATTTTAAAAATTATTTTATGTATAGGTATTTTGCCTATATGTATGTCTATGTTCCATGTGTGTGCCCAGTTCCCTGAGAGGCCAGAAGAGGATGTTAAATATTCTTCTGGATTTATCAAATAGTTGTGAGCCGCCATGTATGGACTGGGAACTCAGGCCCTCTGGAAGAGCAGCTGGTGCTTCTAACCACTGAGCCATCTCTCCAGTCCCATCTTTGTACTTTTTAAAAGATTTATTTTTAATTATGTGTATATGGGTGACTCTGAGTATAGGTATGGATATGTGCACATGGGTATGGGTACCTACGGAAGCCTCCAGAGGATATCAGACCCCCTGGAGCTGGAGTTAAAGTGCCTGTGAGCGACCTGATGTGGGTGATGGGATAGAACTCAGATCTTCCACAAGAACAGTGCACTTTCAACCACTAAGCCACCTCTCCAGCCCGATTTTACTTTTATTTTGAGTCAGGGTCTCTTTAAAGTGCCCAGGCTAACCTTGAACTCATTTGGTAGCCCAAGCAGGCTTCAGACTTTCAGTTCTTCCTGCTTCAGCCTCCCTAGTAGCTGGGATTACAGGTCTGTGTCACCAGGCCTAACTTTAAAGAAAATTCTGGAACATTACAAAATGCCTTGCGGGTGGGAATTCCAGCCCTTGGGTAGTGGCAGCAGGAGAGTCAGGAATTCAGGTCATCTTCAGCTACATAGTGAATCTGAGTCCAGCCTGAGCTACATGTCTTTAAATCTATATCTATCTATACTTCTCTATATATAGACAGACAGACAGACAGACAGAAAGACAGACAGACAGATAGATAGATGTAGAGATAGATAGATATAGAGATATGTCAAAACTTTTTTTGTTCTATTGCTTAAGCACATATTCTCTCCAGATATTTACGGAGTAAGGGTTGGGCCTTGTCTTATCTTACTTGGCATTCCTCAGAAGCTTACCTGAAGCAGGAATTCGAACACAAGGAGTTAGTCGGGAGGCAAAGGGAAGAAGAGAGCAAGAGAGCGAGCCAATCCTGTAAGACTGACTAGCCTGTCAGGATGGGTGGCTGGTGCTGCTGTCCCCTAAGCCCTGGGAAAACATTCCTGACTGACCTAGATCTTGCCATCGATGGCACCTGCACCTGAAGGTGAGGGAGCTGAGTCTTCATGTTCCCCAGGGCCCTGACAGAGGCCTAGTTAATCTCCCCTGAGAGGCATCAAGTGTCTAGCCTGCCACAGAAGCCTGCCTGGAAGCCTAGTTTAGCTTAGAACTAAACGTGCTCTTGGGCACAAGGATACAGCCTTTTGGCTGAGCAAGAGCTGTCTCTGGGTAAGCATTGGCCACCTGGAAGAGATGGTCTCAGAAGACGGTTTCATTTGCTTCTCAAACATTAAAATGGTTTTGAGTAGACAAGACCAAACGTAACAGAATATGCTTGTCTCCATCCCCGCAAGGCCCAGGCTGACAAAGGACCCTTGTCACCCTCCTCAGAGAAACCAGTTACAGGTCCTACGAGTTTTGTTTGTAGTTTGTTTTAACTCATTATTCCCTGGTATCATTCTGTGTGTATGTGGGGGGTGGGGTTGTTTGTTTTTTTGTTTTGTTTTGTTTTGTTTTTAGACAATCTTCCATTATGCAGCCCAGGCTGGCCTGGAACTCATGTCCTCCTGCCTCTACCCGTCAGGCACTGGGACAGCCGGTCATCTGGGAAGGAATCTTCCTCCATAGGATTGATCTGTAGGTAAGTCTGTGGGGGCATCTTCTTCTTGATTGATGATTGATATAAATAAGAGGGTCCTGCCCATTGTGGGTGGTAGCACCCCAGGGCAAGTGGTCACTGAGTGCATTAAAAACAAACAAACAAACAAACAGAAAAACAAAAAGACATTCTGAGTAAACCATGGGGAGCAAGCAAGCCAGTAAGCAGTACTCCTCCATGACCTCTGCCTCAGTTCCTGTCTTTCCCTCAGTGATGTTCTGTTTCGGGGAGGGTTTTTTGTTTTGTTTTGTTTTGTTTCTTTTTTCTTTTTGTTTTTTTCAAGACAGGGTAGCCTTGGCTGTCCTGGAACTCACTCTATAGACCAGGCTGGCCTCGAACTCAGAGATCTGCCTGCCTCTGCCTCCCAAGTGCTGGGATTAAAGGCGTGCGCCACCACCGCCCGGCGTGTTTTTTGTTTTTTAACTAGATGGGAAATTGTCTGCTTGTGTGCTGGTGCCTTCTAGGAGTCTGTAAGATGTGGAGGAAGTGGGTAAGAATTAATGTCAGCAGACAGAAGTGTCTCCAGCTCAAACTACTTAGGCTGCATTGATGAGGACTCCTCCAGTGGCAGCAAATAGAAAAACAGGCTGAGAACCAGCTGAGATGAAGAGGAGCGAGTAGTTTACAGGACCATCAGCAGTCTGGGTTGATATGGCTTCAGGTTGGATCCAGGAGGTCGTTTCTCTCAATCCATACCACCCCTCTATCGCCTCCGTATTTGCTTTGGGTTTAGTTTGGGCTGTCATAGGGTAGCAAAGGCAACCTCCGTCCGATATCTCTATAGTTCTGTGAAGAAAAGAGCCTGACTCCTCTGTCCCCATCCACTGTTTTATCAGCCCCAAAGCTTTCCAGCCTTGCAAGGGTCATGTGTCCATCACTGAGAGAATCCTAGCAGTCAAGGGAATGGAGTACTGGATAGATGCACAGAGTGTGGGGAGACTTTTTCAGAGGGCAGAGAAAGGGAGGCCCCACTGCATGATCTGAAGAGATGGTTAGAATATCTAGAGATGCCAAATATATTCTTCTGCTGCTGCCCTCCCCAAAACAAATGACTGTTTGTTTTGTTTTATTAGTTTGAGATTTCCAGTTTGGGATTTTAGACTGAGATTGTTAGTTTGCATTCCCTTATGAAGCTCAACCTGTCCTCAAACTCACAATCCTCTGCCTCTACTTCCCAGGGACTGGGATCACAGAGTAGACTCAGAAGGATTGGTTTGTTTTTTAAAGGCCTGATTAATGGTTGTGGGAGTGGCTTGCATAGCTTGCTTAACTCCAGAGTGACTGACCCTTAGCCAATGCCAAGAGTCTATTTCCCGAAGAGTAACCATGTTCTGTTGCCTGGGTCCATATAAGAACTGCCTGATGGTGGAGGGAGTGTCCCAGCCTTTAATGCAAGCCACACCAGCTCACCCTGACTCACAGCACAGAAGACTGGCACTTTACCACACACCAGCATTAGGATCGAGGCCTGGGAAGGTAGCACTCCTAGGAATACCCTGCACATCTTAAGGGTGATGCTGATTTCCAGCCTTGTATAGTAGTTGTCCCCTAGTGCCCTCTG
>JADRCD010237906.1:0-20438 GCA_019843815.1 Montemys delectorum
GGGGGGGGGGGGACCGGGAAGGGGATAATATTTGAAATGTAAATAAATAAAATATCCAATAAAAAAGTAAAATAGAGGTGAGCTACAGAGCTCTGAAAGGAGTACAGATCTCTCTGGTAGCTTGTTAGACACTTTCTCACTTTAGGTTCTTTGTCCATCAGGGCATTGTCCTTGAATGCAGTACGTTTGCCACATTGCCAGTCTCTGACTGCTGCTGCCTTCTGGTCATTTCTTCACAAATATAATATCCTACTGTTAACAGTGTTATGTTGAAGATTAATAAATTTGGTCTTGGGGAAAAAAAGAAAGAAAGTGCTTTTCAGCTGATACCAACTCCAGATGTGAATTGGGAAGACAGCCATTAGCAATGCTCTCAGCACCTGAGATATTGAATTCCTCAGTCCTGAAGGGGGGACAACAGAATATGTTCTAAAATCTATCTCTTATGTCATTGGAATCCACTTACACATTTTCTAGGTTTTCACTGTACCAATTATCTTCTAGATACTCTTGATTGCATTCACTGGCTTTTCTAAAAGAAATTACATTGTAGTGTATGGTGAGTGCTCATTCTTTATGGTCTTATCTCTGGTCACCATGACTTTCTCATGCTGTAGCTATGGTCTCTATTCTGTCACCACCAAAATTAAGGAGTATAAAACAAATAAATCCTCCAATGGATCCCATAGGTGCCAAACTTACTTTGCTTTGCCCTTATTATAAAATAGAGATTTATTCCTACCTAAGGATCAGAGACAAACTTCCTTGACAGGATGGTGGCATTTTCCTTTTACATGATTGTATTTGAATTTTGTTTATCATGATCACCCTAAAGCAACCATTATAGGTTTAAAGCTTAATGAGGTTCTTGTAGTGTCCATTGGGGAAACATAAACACGTTACCTTATGGAAAACAGATACCTAGATTCAAGTTGTCTAAAGTTTCTGGGATAGAAAACATGAAGTTGACAAGGTAGTCTCTTGGAGGGATGCTAGACAGGTGTTCACCTGCTTCCTTCTTAGAATCTCAGTCTCAGATGCTCTATTCACTGAGGACAGAAGATCATACTGTACCCCATTGTTTCTGAGTGTTATATGCAGACTGGCGTCTCACGCTTTCAGAAGGCTATTCTTTCTGCCTGGGCTGGCATAATGATGGAAGTGAGTTTCATAGGAACTTGTTCACTGTTGCACATTGTCACTTGGATCTCAGTGTTTTGTACATATCTTAGGTCAGTGGGTCTAATGTTCTCCAGGCATTTGCATAATGGTGTTTAATGAGGATATAGGTAAGAAAGGCAAACCCAAATCTGGAATCTGTGGGGTGGGTTTCTACCAGTTGAGTTTGCTACAAAGTAGAAATCTGGGTTCAGTGGACACAATTAATGACCAAATATTTGGTTTGTGTCCTTGAAGATTATCGCAGATCATTGCTTAACATTGGTCTCTGTTACTGGTGTATTTTGGACAGAAGGCAGAGCTAGATTAGCTTTGATGAGTGAGATCCATGTTGTTGGGCCCAAGTATAGCATCTATTCCAGCCACAATGTTTACATACTCTGATATATGATCATTGGGCTGACATTGAAAAGATTATTAGAGAGGATAGCCAAATCATTATGTGTTTTGGTTGCTTGGTGCCTCTTTGAAGCATATGCTTTGGTATAAATTAACACACAAAGATTTTCCCATTCGGGTTTATTCCCATAGGCCACCCACAAGCATCTTCCCAAAGGACTCTTGTTACCTATTTTCTTGTATTTGTTTTCCCTGATCCCTTGACAATAAGTCAAATACTTTCCTTCTGCTCATGAATCTTGCTTCTTTGGTTGATTATTTTTCCTACTTGAGTTGTGAGAGCTGGTGCTCTGCCTGAAGCTTGGCCTTTGGGAGGACTATTGCTTTCAGAGATACCCTGAGTGAGTTACAGTACAATTGCAGTCCACTTCAAACCTTGGCTTCATTTTTGGGCAACTATGAGAACCACAGCTGCCTATTTACTTCCTTGGTCACATGGGAGCCTCAAAATAGGTGGAGTCCTTGCAGAGGGAGTAGTGTCAATGCGGCCTCATTGCACCATCTCACCCTGCACTTGCCTGATCCCCAATGGAGCACTTCCATCTTACCATTCTCTATTTGCTGAGTTGGCTTTACTGTATGGCCTGCCAGTTCACAGAGGGCTGGGCTGATGGCCATAAGTTCCAGTATTCAGCATCTGAAGGAATGAACGCTCCAGCTCATTCTTGAAAAGAAACCTCCACCAATTTGCTAATGCCCAAGAATTTAGAAGTGTCTACTCTTTGGTTTTGTTTTGGAATTGTTTTTATATTTTTAACAACTTAATAAAAGATGTGATTACAAGGATGTTTTAAGGATATAAAATGATCTAAAGCAAAAATGAAGGTGTCCTAAGATGGTCTAAACAAAACCAGGAGACTTGGGTTGTAGCCCACACTTTGTTATTGTCTTTGAATTTTATATTGACCAATCATTTCATCTTCTAGAGATACTTATCTTTACTATGATACAACTTAAAAAAATACCATTTTCCCAATCTGGAGTCTACAGAGAAAGTAATAAAATTCAAGAGCTATTTCCAGTATCTTATAAAGCCTAATGAAATAATTTACCTATCCTTGAAAAAGCTACAGAGAGTCCAGGTAGAGGATAGCAAGCTGGCAATTTAGATAGGTAAGAGAGCAATTTTAGACAGTACTATAAATAGCACTATATAGATAGCCCTATAAAGACTCCTAGAGCATCATTATATAATAGGCACTTCCAAGGCCATCTGGTCAGACTCACAACCAGATGTGCAAATTGTGTTAGTCCACCTAAGTTTACCTTGTCCCATAGTATCATCAAATGGCTACACTTACACCTCTGAGCTTTCTGCAAACATTGTTTATCTGTCCTTAACCTTTCAGTCAAATTAGCCTTCTCCCATCCTAGGATCTTTGAACTAGCTATTCACTTTTCTTGAAGTCATATGTTTCTTTTGATCCTCACAGTTCTGACTTTTTTTTTTAATTTTTTAATTTTTTTATTTTTTTATTAGATATTTTCTTTATTTTTTTTGTATTTTCTTTATTTACACGTACATTTTCCCCTTCCCATTTTCTCCTCCAAAACAAACAAACAAACAAACAAACAAAAACAAGAACAAACCCCTTTTGCCTCCCCCCTCCCAATGCTTGTCCCCCCACCCTCTCCCACTTATTGGCCCTGGCATTCCCCTACACTGGGGCACAAAACCTTGGGACCCAACCACCAATCAAGGACTATACAGGGTGGGATTGAATGTACGGTTCTGACTTTTAATTCATTCATTTTCTCTGGTGAGATATCATCTCTTTAGAGAGGAACTTCCCTGGACATTCAATCCACAGCAGCCATCTAATCTTGCCTTATACCTAGAGCCTTTTTGATTACTAACACTTAACATGTTCAGATTTTTTCTTTGTTGTTTAATTTCCTCCCACTGATATGAGACTAGTAGGGATGATGCATCAGCTTTCTTATTGCTACTCCTAGAACAGAGCTTAGAAAAGGGGTGGTCATGTGGTATGTGTTTAGTCAAACTTTGCTGAAGAAATGGATGAAGCATATTCTGAGATCAAATCTTCTAAGTTACTAGCCATAATACTCAGGGTACAGTGTGTCATCACTCAAATGTGTGCCCTTGTTTTAGTGTTAAAATCTTGTTTAAAGTCCAGTTATTCTTTTGTACAACCAAATTCACTTTCTTGGATTAACTATTAACTACCATTCTAGTTAATAGTTAATGGTAGTTAACTATTAACTGCTCTTCTTTGTTAACTAGGAAGACTCTGACTCTAAAGTGTGACATTAAGAGGATAAAACAAAGCATGTAGCAAGCACCAAATGTCAATCGTCTAGGCTTGTAATCCATTTTGCTTCATAGTAGAAGCATTTCTTACGTGTACACATGTTTTCCTCCTCCTGTGGATATAGTAACTGAAAGATTATCTGTGTCCATGGTAAAGTGAGAAGAGACTTCTGCAATACTTTTGGGAGATGCTCTCAATGTGTCTTCTCACCTTGGCTTTGTATGCAAAAGCCAGGAGGTTTTCTGCAGTCTGCTAGATCGCTTATCTTTTTTCTTTGATTGCTTATATTCTTGACAATTCAATTTCTTAAAATAAAATAGTAATCAGTTATGTTTGATCTTTCTGGATTACGGAGCCTTACTAGATGCTTAAAACACTGTAACTTGAATAATTACAGTACAATTGTTCCTCAGCTAAAGCTAGCTCATGATAAGCACAAGCAAATTCAAATCCTCAAGGCTGAATCTTCTCTCAACTTCCTTCCAATTAAACGACCATCAAAAGTGGACTCACTAATTTACTCTTATTCAACATGAGGAAATATTTTATATATTGTGTTATTATTCATAGGCAAAATTAAGTGCTTATCATAGTAAGTGCTTTTATATGTAGTAATTCATCTAATCCTGATGATATGCTATTATGTTGATGGATTGTTTTATAGATGGAAAAGCTTCTGTACAGGGAACAGTACCTAAGTAACCTATGTATGGCTACATGGTTACTTAGTACTGAACTTAGTAAGTACTCTAAACATGGCTGGCTAAGCCTGGAGCCTGTGCTTTCAGCTCCTGCACTATATTCTTGTTGGTAAACACTCAGAATTTTCTGTTTACTCTCATTAACAGTTATTACTCCAGTCAATTTCACATATTGTTAAATCATGACTAATACCTTCTCCAGGGAGGAAATGCTCCTCTCTTTCAGAGTTTCTGTTATTAAATTATTCCAAATTCTTCAGTATCCAGCTCAGAACCAAGCCTCAGTCCACACTCGGGTTGAGTGCACACCCAAGGATGATGTATTATAAAGCCCCTACTGTGGCATTGAGTTGCCCTAGCCTATTTGGTTCCTACATTGTAATCTTTAATCATGACTCTAGAAATGTGCTTTTTATATAATTCATAACACATTTGAACTACCATAGATACTCCCAAAGTGCTCCTGAATGGTGCCTCGTGTGTATAAAGGAGAGGCGAGACAGTATAATACTGAAGAAGAAAGGAGAAAATGTGTGGTAAGGTATTTCACCTAGAACCTAGTATTAAAACAGGTTTGAGAAATATAAGCTCTTAACAGTCATCGCTAACCTGCCCTGAAAGGAGGTTGAGGTTAGCTTGGCACAGCTTAAATCTTGGGAGCCTGTACAAGGTCCTGGGGAACACTATTTATCTTCCTAAGACTTTATATGCTCCCATTTGACACCATTAGAATAACCACCTATTTCAATAATCCCTTCTGTAATTTTGTACAGAGTTTAATATCAGGCTCACTGATCTGCACATACAGCACTCACGTTTTTTCCTTCACTTAAAATGTGCTCTGTGATTGCTTCCTACCTCTTTCTCCCTCTCCTTCTCTCTCTCCTCCTTCCTCTCTCCCTCTCTCTCTGTCCCTACCCCCAAACACCCAACACCATTCTGCAGAGGGAACTCATTCCCTGGCTCCTCTACCCGTGATGTTGCCCATCTCTGCCAGGGCACTCCATGTTCTCTCTCCCCACCTATCATCGACATCCATTCTCTCTTAAACTTGTTTGTTCTGCTCCTGCAGCCTGAGGATCATTGTCTTTGACGCAGTAGATAGGAAGTGTGGCAACAGAGCCATCCTGCTCTGTTTCTGTCGTCTGTTGTCACCATCTGTCTCAAGCAGAGGGTCTCTCCCTTCCTGCTTGCTCTTCTTACTCATAGATGTAACTTTTAGAATACTTTCTTATCTTATTATTTTATATAAGCCTTTGGTCCCATAAGTTATATGTCTTGGATTATTTTTAAACCTTCATTAAAACATTTCAAATTCACCCTTGATTGTCTATCTTTTTTAAGCTCTCCATTTTTTCAGTGATAATCATATTTTCAAATATTTCTATTCTAAACTTAATATTTTAAATCATCTCTCCATAAAATGTCATCTAAGACCCTGATCAAATTTAAACATTCAACCTCTATGTGTGGCCACATATGTTCAAAGTTCATGATGGTCAAAGATCAAAGTATGTCTATTTTAAAATTTCCTACCATCCTGTCTCTTCAAGTGCAGAAAGAACTTTGGCTGTTACACTGTTTTTGGTTTTGGTTTTTTGTTTGTTCCCCCTTCCTCTTGAATTGAAGCCTACACCATGAGCATACCTTCTTTCCATAGACTAGAACTGAACCTATATACGTACACGCCATATTGAGACTCTCTCACCTGCAGCATCATGTGAACCAATCCTTATGATAAATCTGTCATATCCAATATAGTCACGTTATATTTGATACTTGTATTTATCTGTATTTTCCTAGCTTCACAAAATAGGTTAATTATTAAATCTGAAATAAGTAGAAGGTGTGAATATGCATCCCTACTATGGAAATAGTCGTGATTGAACAGACTCAAAACATCCCAGAAACAGCCCAGAAGGCACTTAATGGATGGATTAGTTATAGATTGTGAAGGAAGAATCAGGGATTCCAAAACCTATCATATTTTAAGCAGTTATGTAGATGGTAAATCTGTTTACTGAGAAATGGATGGATTTGGAATACCAAATTTTAAAAGGGAGTTACTAATTCTAACTGGTCACATTTGTGTGAGTTCAGGTTTACTAGATACCCAGAATGAAATGTCAGAATATGGAAGTTTGGGGGTGAAAAGGGACCATATAAGCTGACCATATAAATTTGAGTTATCTGCTAAAGCTGGCCTGAGATCAGTTGAAATGGTCCACATGAGATTATAGTTGGGTAAGAGAGCCAAGCAGAGTGTCTTCAATCATCCAAACACTTAAAGGTCAGAGGAGGAGGTAATGAGGGTATGAGGTGAAACAGCCCAAAGGGCTACAGACATCTGATATTCAGGAAGCCATACTACCAGAGGGGTGTCAGGAAGGGGCAAAAACACACAGTATCAATTGTTAAGAGTGAGATGATCTCAGAGAAGCAGCCATTAGCTTTAGCAAGATGAGGTCACTGGTGAGATAAGTAAGGCACATTTTATCAGTGAAGTCAGAAGGAATTCCTACCAGAATGATTTTATTGAGATCATGATGGGTAAAGAAGTAGGGACAATAAGTGCATACAGTGTCCCATTAATTCTATAAGGGACAGCAGAGAGGCAAATGGTAGCTGAAATGTTAAGTCAAAGGGTCACTGCTGTCTGTCTGCCTATTCTCTGGGTTGTCCTGATGGGTAATCTAAAGCATGTTTCAGTTTGAAGAGACCCAATAAAATAAAATTGACAAGGTTATAGAAACAGAAAACATGATAATAAAAGTTCCTCTAAAATGATGGGGAGTAGGTGAAGAGGTTGGGCTGGGATAGGAACCCTTTTGTTGGTTGTAGTCAGAAGAGAAATAATTAATGTGTGCAGACATAAAGCGCCTGCTGAGGTGGCTGTTCAATGAAGTCATATTTATTAGTGTGGAACCAAGTTTGAGAAAGGCAAGGAAGACGACGCTGGGAATCTTAAATAACCTTCCTTGGGTTTGGTGTGAACATCTTCATGTGCTTTTGTGGGCTGTGACTCCAATGACAATTTAATTTTCAGAGCTTCCATCAAAATGTCTTTCTCTTGATTAATCTTATAAGAGTGGTGGTGTTGCCTGCAGAAACAGAAAACCTGCCTATACCCTGAGCAGTCTGGTCTCTCTACAAAGAAAAAGCCTCTTGGCCCAGACAACTGATTTTGGTAAGATTTTCTTTCCTGGAACCTTATGGTCACCTGATTAGTTAGATATCATCAATCGTAAATAAGGTGATATTTACAGAACAGTTGGATTTGACCTGACCAAGTCAGAAGCCTGGAGCAATCCCCAGCTCTTCTCACTGTTAATCAGAAGTGAATTGACTGAGAATCTGTGAAGCATGAATTTCCATCAACACTTTCATGACAATGGAACCTAAATGCATTCGCATAGTCACTGGTTTTGTATGTGTTAAACTTTGCTACAATAGGATATTTGAATTGTAATTAGTTAAGATTATAGCCCTTTTTTGGTTTAACTTTTCCTTTATCCCACTCCCCTGAGGACATTGCTCCAGGCACCTTTGAGGTCTGATTAAGGGGAAGCAGTTTTAGAGATAATTTTACCTTAGGTCCAATAGGATGGTCTTATGCTGTCCACAGCCATGCCCGTAGGCAGTTACGTTATTGCTTATCCTTCTTGTGGGCACAGCTTCTGGGAAACTCTATGGTGACACAAAGGTTCAGGACCTCCCCTGGCTGCCTTGAAATACGAGCACAAGCAGTCTCACTCTGTATTGTCTAGAGAGGACAAATATTCATGATTCCAGATGTGAGCCCAAGGAAAAATCTTCCTGTCTGCAGATAGATAATGTCTAGTACTTATTTAGCTAAATACCACAGCAATTTAGTCGAAGACTGGAGACAAAAGGATGCCTGTTGAAAATGGGTTTCCCTTTCCCTGTAGACTCAATCCTGTGAGATATATCGTGGTGGGCACCCCATACTCTTTAGATGAAAATTATATGGCATAGAATTCATCAAAACTGATATATGAACAACAAAAGCTGAAAGCTGCAGCACCAGAAACCAAGTATTTCTACATGTGGTGTCACAAGCCTTATGTATACTAAATCTCAATGGAAATACCACAAATGTTGAAACCCAGGCCAACATGATTTCTGAGTCACTACTCCAGTCTTCCTTCAGAGAAGGAGCTTGCAAAATCATTGTCCTACGAACGGCAGAATCAGAGTTTACTGCCAACATACTTAAGCAGTTGATTGATTAAAAATAGTGTCTTTTTTTTTTTCTTTAGGATTTAGTAATGTTTATAGTATTTGGCAGCTTTGAGAAAACTGCAATTTATTGTTGTATTTTTTTTTTTTGTCATTTGAAAGAAATACTTTTAATCTAATTTGGTATAAGTAATTTTGAGTTTCTTTAATATGATCATACAAAACCTGAGTGCACTTCTACTTCCTTCCCATGCTTACATACACATCTGATCTGGGTAAATGCTCTGTTCTTTCAGCCTCAAACTCTAAGTTAAGAGCTTCTTGTTCTTCCCGTCTCTACCCTCAGCACTGTGGTGGTAACTGATTCTGCCTCTCTGTCCTGTAAGAGACACAGCCAAGTTTGTAGCTTTCCTTACATGCTTTCAAGACATTACTGCCTTGCTTTGGAGTTTGAGGTTTTTTTTTTTTTTTTTTTTTTTTTTTATTCCTTTTTTTTTTTTTTGTTTTTTTTTTTTTTTTTTTTTTTTTTAAGCCTTTTTAATTTTCATCTGATATTTTTATTTTATAATTTGGAAGATCTTGCCTTTAGTCAAAGTAACAAGCATTATGTTCCTTCAGGTGACTAAGCAGTAATGTTACTATCATGTAAGAGAAACATTTTTTCTATGATATCAAATTGTCAACTTTACTATTTTTATTTCATTTTTAAATCAATTTTATTTTTATTATTAAATCATTACATAACATTTTAATAAGAGTAGATTTATAGTAGTTTTCATGTCTGAAAAAATCCATCCTTGATAATATTTTTACATAGACATTAATTGCATATACTTTTCTCATAAATACTTAAAAATTATTTGATCCATTGGGGAAAATACTCTGATTATAACTGAAAAAAATTATGTATTAATATAAGCAACTTTATCTCTCCATGTCCCAGGTCTTGCTTTGTGCATTTCAACAAAATGCTTTCGTTTTCTTCATTTACATCTAATCATATCCTTTTTTTTTTTTTTTTTTGGTCAAATTTGAAATAAGTTTCATTAAATGCTGGTCAGGCCCATCCTTAGAATCCACAGAGCATTGCCTAATTCCTGCCTTCTTAGATTGATCTTTAGTAATTTTTCTTTTTTATTATACTTATGATGTGATATTTTCCCATTCCAATTTCAATTGCATAATATTAGTAGGAAGAAAAGCCATTAATTTCATATCTGGCTTGTCTGATGAACAAATTCTCTTATTAACTGTAAAAGATTTTTAGTATTTAATCTTGTATATCCTAAGTATATTATCATACAAACTTCAAGACAGGGTTATCTTTCATTTTTCATATTTAAACTGTTTCTTTTGATTTTTTGGTTTTATAATCTTCACAGTTTTTCTAAGAATAGTGATAGTATTAAAAAACCCTGCATTGTTACTGAAGTAATAAAAAAATAGCTGCTGAATATAATGTACTTTCTGGGTTTAGGAGGAGTAACTTTTAAAATCTTGCTTAAATGGTTCAAGGTAATGAATTATGTCTTTCTGAATTTCTTTTTTTTTTTATTAGATGTTTTCTTTATTTACAATATCTCCTTTCCCAGGTTCCCCTCCCAAAAAAAAAAAAAAAGAGAAAAAAAAAAACTAAAACTAAAACTAAAACTAAACCCTGTTCCCCTCCCCCTCCCTGCTTACCACCCCACTCCCTCCTGCTACTGGCCCTGGCATTCCCCTACACTGGGGCATAGAACCTTCACAGGGCCAAGGGCCTCTCCTCCCATTGATGACCAACTTGGCCATCCTCTGCTATACATATGCTGCTGGAGCCATGAGTCCCACCATGTGTGCTCTTTGGTTGATGGTTTAGTCCCTGGGAGCTCTGAGGGTACTAGTTAGTTCATATTGCTGTTCATCCCAAGGGGCTGCAAACCCTTCAGCTCCTGGGGTCCTTTCTCTAGTTCCTTCATGGGGGACCCTGTACTCAGTCCAATGGATGGTTGTGAGCCTCTACTTCTGTATTAGTCAGGCACTGGCAGAGCCTCTCAGGAGACAGCTATATCAGGCTCCTGTCATCCAGCACTTGCCTGCATCCACAATAGTGTCTGGATTTGATGTTTGAATATGGGAAGGATTCCCAGGTGGAGCAGTCTTTGAATTGTCCTTCCTTTAGTCTCTGCTCCATAGTTAGTCTCTGCAACTCCTTCCGTGGGTATTTTGTTCCCACTTTTAAGAAGGAATGAAATATCCACACTTTGGTCTTCCTTCTTCTTGAGTTTCTTGTGGTTTGTGGTTTGTACTTTCTGAATTTCTTATTTTGGCTATTTAACCTCCAAAATTCCATATTGGAGATAGGGCTTTTAAGGGTATGATTAGAGTTTAATACATCCAGAGAGTAGGTCAGTGTCCAGTAGGACTGTACACCAAAGCTCTCTTCCTTCCCTACATGGGCAACTCAGCTGGAAAGTGGCTTGTGGATGTCTGAGAGAGGACCCTTCCCTGAATCTAACCATGCTGCCACCTGCTCTTGTGTTTCTAGCTTTCAGAAAATATCAGACTGAGTTTGATATTTAAGCCATCCCGTCTATGGTAGAACTGACTGACTAAGGCAGTCACCCTCCCACAGCTGAGAGTTTGTTGGTAAACTCTGTCCTACAAAGCCATAAATGGTGGCATAGTCATGACATTGCTATCTAACCCAGTGGTTTTCAACCCCATTTAGCAATGGCAGATGGCATTTTTGCTTGTCATAGGTAGGGAGAGTGGAAGTAGGGAGGGAGGAGAGGCGTGTCCACTTGCAATTAATAGTAAAGACCAGTTGTATTGTTGAAGTCCCACAATGAGGGACAGTTCTTCATGATAAATGTATGACCCCAATTTCAATAGTGCCAAAGTGGACAAGCTTTGTTTCACCAAACACCTGAAAACCCTCCACCAATGAGGGTATTGTTGTTAGGGTCTGAAATGTGCTCTAAAGGTTCATGTCTTGAAGACTTGATCCAAAGTACAGCAGTATTCAGAGGTGGGGCTTAAGGGAATTGTATCGTGGGGACTCTAGCCTCATCAATGGATTTATGCAGCAATAGGTTCATAATCTGGCAGGCTACTGGGAAGTGATGGAAACTTACAAGACGGAATCTAACTGGGGAGATGCCTCCTTGAGAGCATACTTTTGGGGGTAGATCTTCCTGTCTTTCTGCTTCCTGATCATCAGGAAGTGAGCAGTCGCCCCACCCCCCATCCCTGTACGTGGACCCCATCACATCTGTCAATTACAGCCACTGGACCAGTGGGGCCATGTGATCATAGATTAAGATCTCTGAAGTGGAAAATAAACTTCTCAATGGAAGTTCAATGAAAGTTATGGAAGTTGTGGAAAATAAGATTTCTCTAAGTCGCTTGTCTCTGGTACTTTTTCTCACAGTGCCAGAAAAGATGCCTGACACAAGGGGGATAAAGGGAGAGGGAGCTTTGAACCTAACTAAAGCAAGTCTAGCCTCTGTCTGAGAAGGTGGGCCTGGCTGGGAGCAGCAGTGCCAACTCTGCCGGATCTTGGAGGAGCTCAGTAGCAGGGCTTAGCACTGAACCACGTTCTGCTGAGTAGGAGGTATCCAGACTTCTCAGCCAGGCAGCTGGCACCATATGTAAAACATAGACTGGACACATAAAGAAACCATTTTCTTCATAGCTGTGAGTGAACACTCCCATACTACCTCCTTGTCCGGCTCCTAAAACACGGATGGATGTGTTTTGTTTTATTACCAGTTTTTAGAATTGCTTAGGAAGAGCTGATGAATTTCATTTATCAGATGACTCAAGGATGACCATTGACCTAATCAATAGTCCTTGCTCTAAAAGTTATGTGCTGAATTATCTTGATGGATGCCTTTTTTTCAAAGGGAAACTCCTTTGTGTGTGAGTAAATGAGTGTGTGTGTGTGTGTGTGTGTGTGTGTGTGTCTGTGTGGTGTGACTATATGTGGTGCATGTGTATTATGTGAATGTGCATGGATGGCATGTGTATGTGGTATGTATGTATAGTATGTGTTTGTGTGTGTGTATATGTGTCATGTATATGCATGTTTGTGTGTGATATGGTATGTGTATGTGTGTGTGTGTGTGTGTGTGTGTGTGTGTGTGTGTATGCATGCACTGCTTATTGAAACTGGGCCTTGAGCAAACACTGTCCAACTACCATAGAGTTGTACTCCTTCCTAGCCCCATATGATTTTGTTTCCTACCTTTAATCATATTTTTATAAGGCAATTCTAACCTTAGTTAGGAGGTCTTTATGCTTTTCTTCCAGACCAGCTTTATGGAGCAAAAGCCATTTCTCATTAGTGGTGAGAAAAGAATTCATCTCTAACTCTACCCTCGCAAATGACTGATCTTTAACCACTGTGATTTGTTCCGTGCTTACCTTGTGGAGTCAGTCTGGGTCATTTTTGTTTTGTAATAGCTTTTGGATTGGTTTTGCCTCCTCCTGTGCATAATCTAGAGGCTAATCTGTTTAACTGTGAAGTTAAATCATGTCACCAGTTCTTTTAGGCCCTGTAGTGGAAATCTCTGGTTTCTTTGGAAACTCAGCTATGTCATATGTTTTACTGGGGTAGACAGGTGAAAGGATGTTTAGCTGAAGCAGATACAGGTGAGAGGATGTTTTGTAGAAGCAGACATGTGAGGGGATGCATGACATTTAGAAGGAATATAATTATGATCCCACAGACAGTGGGAGGAATCTCTGGCATTAGCTCACCTTGTTCCACCTTTCTAGACTTCACTGAGGATGCTCTTGTATTAGTTTATCCTGTATCGCGTAGCTGATCTTCACATGTTGTGACTTCGTGTCTCATCAAAGACGTTCTCATGATATCCCAGCAGCCCCTGCTGCTTCAGTAGACTCAGCGGATTGGTAGAGCCTCATGGTTTCTTCTGGATCAATCTATTGTCCCTGATTCATGAGTGATGATTACCAAATGGACCGGACTGCTGACAACAAAGATTGGAATAGTCCCAAAGAACTGTTTCTAAATAGATCCACAACCACTGTTTCCTATTAACCTTTCTTTCCCACTACCTCTAGTGGTTGGTGGGATAGAAGGGATGGTGGAGTGTTTACAAACCCTTATTAAAACTGATTTTGGTTTGTGTGTTGTTCTTCCTGTATTCCAAACTTCTGGGCTAATAACCACTTATCAGAGAATGCATACCATGTGTGTTCTTTTGTGATTGGGTTACCTCACTCAGGATGATACTCTCCAGATCCATCCATTTCCCTAAGAATTTCATAAATTCATTGTTTTTAATAGCTGAGTAGTACTCCATTGTGTAGATGTAACACACTTTTTGTATCCATTCCTCTGTTGAGGGACATCTGGGTTGTTTCCAGTTTCTGGCTATTATAAATAATGCTGCTATGAACATGTTGGAGCATGTGTCCTTATTACATGATGGAGTATCTTCTGGGTATATGCCCAGGAGTGGTATGGCTGGGTCCTCTGGTAGAACTATGTCCAATTTCCGGAGGAACTGCCACACTGATTTCCAGAGTGGTTGTACCAGTTTGCAATCCCACCAGCAGTGAAGAAGAAGGAAGACCAAAAGGTGGACATTTCATTCCTTCTTAAAAAGGGGAATCAAATACCCACAGAAGGAGTGGCAGAGATTAACTATGGAGCAGAGACTGAAGGAAGGACAAGCATATAGCTATCTCCTGAGAGACTCTGACAATACCTGACTAATACAGATGTAGAGGCTCACAGCCATTCATTGAACTGAGTACACAGTCCCCAATGAAGGAGTTAGAGAAAGGTTCTATGGAGCTGAAGGGTTTGCAGCCCCTTAGGATGAACAACAATTACTAACTAGTACCCTCAGAGCTCCCAGGGACCCAACCACCAATCAAGGACTATACAGGGTGGGACTGAATGTTCTGGCAGCATGTGTGTATTAGAGGATTGAAAATTCGATCATCAATAGGAGGAAAGGACCTCGGCCTTGTGAAGGTTTTGTGCCCCAGTGTAGAGGAATGCCAGGGCCAATAAGTGGGAGAGGGTGGGGTGGCAGGCATGGGGAGGGGGGAGGCAAAAGGGGTTTGTTCTTGTTGTTTTTGTTTGTTTGTTTGTTTTTTGGAGGGGAACGTGGGAAAGGAAAAATTTACATGTAAATAAAGAAAATATCTAAAAAAAAACCAAACAAACTGATTTTGGAAAATCTAAGCCAATAAAACTCAACAAATAACATAAAACCAAACCTCTTTACCTGTGTTTGAAAGGCACCTAATGGTCTGTTCTGCCCACCACAACTCATACTTTCCTTTGACCCTCATCTCAGACATGTGGAGAGACTGCCCCCATCTCAGAAGCAGGCAGCAGTCCTATTGTCGTCCCCTCAGAATTGTCTTGCTTCAGAACTGGTTTCAAAATTGGCGCTGAAGAAATATTTCCTGACTACTCTATTCAAATCCATTTCTCTAAGCCCAGTGGGTCTGCTCTCCAAGGTAGCAGAGATGTTCTTCTCTGGCTGTCACAGAAGCTTCATGTAGCAGTAAGAAGCCAAGCAAGCATGTTTTCCTCTGAAGGTAAAAATCAGGAAGACAACTGGTTGATCATTCACGAGGATTATCTTCTTCTTCAACTTTTGGCAAGAGTGCATGGCTTCAGAGCCCAAAGGATAGAATATAATTTGAAAGTAATTTCCTAAAGGTAATGTATTTATGCCAATGTGAACTTCCTATATCTTTTATAGCCTCTGAAAACCATTGTTTATATTTAATTACATACACATCTAGAAACCATTTTAGAATTATAGCCACATAAAGATTAGTATGCATACTAGACAGCTAATGTTGAAAAGAGGAAGAAAAGAGAAATCATAGTTATAAATTTTTATCAAGGTATCAACTACTTTAAAAAATGTTTAGTCTGTCCAAATGGCTTGCTGAGAAATACAATTTGGCAGGATGATTCTCAATCTGGCTTATGTTGCCTGTCATAATTTTTTGAAGCCCAGCATTTTAACATTCTTGAACGTTTTCCCAAAGATATTTAATGATAGCTCCTTCTTTCTAAAAAACCAGTCAATAGAATCCAGTGAAAAGGGACCAGTGAAAGGTTGCTAAGAAGCCAAAGCAAGGATGAAGGGGTTTCAATGCAAGCACAGTGAAGAAATGAATCCATTCATCATTACTAAGGAATGATACGTCTTTCTAAAAAGATTGCACTTACTGAGCATACATGAGAGTATTATTACTTCAGTGAATGTATGGCCCTTCCCACTACTTACAGAACTTTAAAATAGAAGTCATCCTGGACATCAAGTTGTCAAACACAAATGTCAAGTCCCAATAAGTAAGTGACAGGGCAGACAGCACAGGGGCTATGCTTTGGGCTGTCCATTATCAGTGGGGACCGCGTCTGTTAACACCACTACCTATAACACATTAACACTTTGAGCTTTCCTGGGGGCGAGTGACGAAGACATTGATGCTGAAGAAGGCAACACTTTTGCTTTGAAATGATGAGATCTGCATCTCAGTGATCGTCCAACAGGAAGAACTAGCTACAACAGATGCTGCCCTACTAACTCACAATCATGCTGGGGAGCTGTCAAGTTGTTCCTCCAAAAATATCAAGTAAGATGAGATAAAAGAAAATGTTTTTGCTATCAAGACATAGACATTTGGTCGGAGCAATAAAATAGGCTCAAATGCCAGAAAAAAAAAATAATAAAGAAAATGTGGAATGAGTAACTTCCAAAGTTATGGAAATAATTTGACTGTGTCTTAACTACATGATAAAAATTGACAGGATTCCTAAGCCCATACAGATGGAAAGCGCTATGCTAACAGAACAGAATGGAACAGTTCGCAGAACAGAGGCATGGTTAGAGGCCCAGAATAGCCCCGCTGTAGCCAGGAATTCTGTCTGTTTCAAAACAATTACATTGTATATAAAATGTGTATGCTTGTGGCTAGTTTCCCCACAGTGGTGACTAGTTGTCTGTAAGCAGTACAGATTCCCTAATGTAAATGTTACATATTTGAATAATGGCTGAAGTAGGTTTTGAGTATAATCTAGGTATAATATCCCATCCCTTCATTGTTAATGGAAGTTTGGATAAAAGAATAAATCCTTTGTATTAAGTAAAGTTAACAGAATGTATAAAAGGGGGCATTCACTATTTTTTCCTATCATACAAATGAATTCCTATTTTCTTTGGTTAAAAATCTAATTACTAAAATTGCAAGAGATGTGACTAGAAATACACAAAATGTGCCTCACAGATTTCTTAATATGAAATTTAACCAGATAGAAGAATATGCTGATGGAATGGATGAGATAGGATGGAGGAAACTATGAAGGAGATGGAAAAAGCAAGGTCTCTACACTGACTGTGTTGTGAAATGGCCTGGGCTATATACTGGCCAGCCTGGGCTGAAACAGTCTCTTAACCGGAGCTACATGGCAGTGCACAAGCTTCTTAATCAAACACGAAATTTTGTTGTAAAATTAGGCTAATGGAATAACAGCATAGGGTGTGACAAAAGGTGAATGACAGAATTATAGGTGATGGGGATGCAACGGGACAAAAGATGTTCAGGGCACCAGGAAGGTTGATATGCAAGTCATTTCATAAGAGCTACTACTTTATTTTATTTGTAGAAGTTTTGACTCTGTGTGTGTGTGTGTGTGTGTGTGTACACGCCATAAGTGTACCTGGTGTTCACACAGGCTAGAAATAGGTATCAATTCCTCTGGAACTGGAGTTATAGATGGTTGTGGGCTCCTATGTGGGTTGAATTGAACCCAGGTCCTCTGTAAGAGCAATAGGTGCTGTCAGTCATGGAGCCATTTCTCCAGTCCCACCAGCCGCTAGCAATATCTTATCTCACATAATTTTTACACATGTGGTTGCCTGACCTTGTATAAAATAAATCAGTAACTTCAGAAACTCAAGTATTACTGATGCCTCCCCTTATCCTCCTCACATCCTGAGAGATGGTCTGTACTTTGTGACATTAAAAGATCTCCAGATCAGGCTCTGGAATAGCTAAGCAGCAGAAGGTGTTTACTGCTACACCCAAGAACCTGAGTGAGATCCCTGGGACCCACTTTGTGGGAGATAATCTCTTTTGATTCCTATAAGTTGTCTTCTTACCTTTGGGCACATACACACAGGCATGCATGCACCCTCTACCCACCCCCACCCCCAACACACACACACATTAAATAAGTTCATAAGATTTGAAACATTTAAAAATCTCTTTTTGTAACTCTAACATGCAGCAGAATTTAGGAATCACAGCCTTATGGCAATCATATGAGCTAAGAATTAGCATATCCATTTTGGAGTTCAGGAAACAGAACTAAAAGATTAGTTTTCCTCAAGACTACATGGCTAATGATTGACATGGGAAACTGGCCTTGATGTAGTCCCTCATACAAATTATAAAACTGAGTTACAAAGTTTCATGTAGATTTAATGCTAGCTTTTATTTAAAATGTAGTCATATGTTTAAAGGCCATAAATAGATTTATGAAATATATTTGTCAAAATAATTTTGGAATAGTATTAAAAGTAAGGTTTATTATATTTTATGCTGTTTTGGTAGTATGATGACATTTCTAAATGTTTGCATGTACATACATACATATATATATAATTTTTAATAAGGGGAAAAGCATAAATGTTATTTCTTTTAAAAATCAGAAATCTTGGGAGTGAATACGTTTATAAACTGAAGAATGAGAAGTTTTAATTAGAGTGTCTGAAAAACACCCATGACAACATGGACAAGGTAGGGGACATAAGATTCAGAGACCCAGGGACTCTGTTTAATCTTCTTAAAACATCTGTTACATAGTTTGAGAATTTCTATCAGTTACAAGGTAGTAAAAACTGCTAAGTCTCTTTTACACTCTGATACTTTTGATTTGCTCTCTCACCATCTCAGCTTAGCCCTGAGTAGGTCATGACTTGAACATTTTCAAAGCTTTTAATTAAGCTCTTATATGTGTCCATAGCACGATGCGGCCTATGTGTGTCTGCAATGGTATTCATAAGGCTCTATAAAACTGTTAAAGCCGACAACAATGGCTAAGCCTGAGGAGGTGGCTCAGGGGCTAGAGCACCTACAGGACAAGCATGATGAGCTGAGCTTACATCCCAAACACCCACTTAATAGCGGAGCATGGTGCCCTATGCCTGTGATCCAAATGGTAAGGAGGCCGAGATAAGAGGAGCCCTGGGGCTTACTAGACAGGTAGTCTAGCCAAATTGGCAGGCTCCAGGTTCAGTTGGAGATTCAGTTTGAAATAATAAGGAGGGGAGTAATTGAGGAGAGCAACCAGTATTGATCTCTGGCCTACACACACACACACACACACACACACACACACACACACACACTCACACACACACACACACTCACACACACATACACACACACACACTCACACATACATACACAGAAAAAGAAAGAGACAGAGACAGGGAGGCAGGGAGAAAAAGGAGAGTGAGTTCCACTTCCTACTGACTAGAAGTTCGAGTTTCTTAGGTGCGGGCTCCAGACTTTCCACAGTCTGACCCTTTTTTATTTGTCTGGCTTTTTATCCTGCCCTTTTTGTCAAATGTGGTTATTCTCAAATGCACTATTTATTTACCCATTTCAAGTATTTTCAACCGGTCCCTTCCTCTGCTTCCAATGTCCCCATTTCCTTACCTCTTAGCTCAAATGCTTCACAGAAGGTCACTAAAAGTGGTGAGGTCCATGCAAATTTCCCACTGGAATTTAGCAGTCCCATGCATTATCCTACCTAGAATGTGACTTATTAGTCATTAAACAAAGGATGCCCTTGTCCTGCTTACACACGCACACACGCGTGCATGCACTTGCAAGTACGTGTACAGGTAAATAATTCAGTTTTTAAATGAAGAGGACATGTAGTCCAGCATCATATAAGGATCAAATGACACTGGTCAAATATGAATCTATTATTTTCAAACAAATGGATATGAATTTTGAAAAGATCTTTTGTATTAATATTGCAGTAAAATTCATAACTGCCATCTTAACTATTTTAAGTGTGCAATTCCACTTCATTAACTATATTCTCACTGTTCTGCAACCGTCACCATCATCTATTTCCAGGGAATTTTTCGTTCTGCAAAGATAAAACATGGTACCCACTGACTGGAAACTCCTCATTTCCTCCTTTCTCTGACCCCATGGTAAGTACTTCCTCTGGTTCCGAGTCTGACTCACATAGGAACCTCACCCAGGTAGAATCACACAGTGTTTATCCTTCTGTGACTAGTTTAACAGCATGCTAGCATAGTGGCAAGGTTCTACATTGAAGCATATGTCAGATTTATTTCCCAACATCAAGTAATATTGCATCATATGTATGTACCTCACTGTTTATCTGCAATCTGTCAGTAATCACCTGAGCTGTCTCCTCATTTTGCCCATTGTGATTAAGGCCATTACAATCACAGGCACATGAATTTCTGTTCAAGTCCCTGCCTTAGATTCCTTTGGGTTTGCAGATAAAAGTGGAATTATTAGATTACAAAATTATTCTATTCTATGTTCTTAGGGACAGCCACACTGTTTGCATATCGACCCCAGCACTTCATATGCCATCCGTTGTGCCTAAGCATTCTAGATTCTCTCCATCCCCATCCCCATCCCCATCCCC
>JADRCD010237906.1:20538-31658 GCA_019843815.1 Montemys delectorum
CTCTCTCTCGGGTTTGCCAATAACTATCTCAGTAGGTCTGAAGTGGATCTTGTGCCTGTTTTGGATTTAAACAGGAGTTAGAATCAGTGATGTGGACCTTACAGTCATGATCTGTAGCAATGTGCACTAAGCATTGGAGTCTAGGAGAGGATGAAATGAAATGGCTACTTTCAAGTGTTCTTAGGTGTCCAACATATGATGTACAACTCCAGTAAAGGTTCGAGGGCAGAAGTGTGGCACTAGGTTAGTACATTATTGCCACTTACTAAACTTGCTTTGTTTTATTTTATGCTTATAATGCCATGTACTACTCCCTGGCCTCTGTAGCAAAAGGTGAATTAACATTGGCAGCTCTCCAGGATACCAGTATTTACACTGTTTTAATTATGAGTAACTATGTGTTGGTAGGCCAGATATATCTGAGTGTAATATGAAGGGCCCTAACCGAGTGTCTAAATGTAATTATTTTATTAGATATACATATACACATACACATACACAAGACTGATAAAAGAAATGACTTCTTTGGGTTAAAGCACAGAAGCTCAGGGGGTCTGGGGAGATGCTCAGTGTGTAAGAGTACTGGCTGCTCTTCCAGAGCTCCCGGGTTCAATTCCCATCACCCACAGTTTCCAGCAGCTCACAACTGTCTGTATTGTAACTCCAGTTCCAGGGTATATAGTACCTTCAAACAGACATACTACCAAACAAGACATCAAAAATACACCTAAAAATAAATCTCTGCAAGGTAGTGGTGGCGCACGCCTTTAATCTTACTGCTCAGGAGGCAGAGGCAGTCAGATTTCTATGAGTTCAACTGGTCTACAAAGCAAGTTCCATGACAGCCAGGTCTATAAAGAGAAACCCTGTCCTGACAAACCAAATAAATAGATAGGTAAGTCCAGAAGCTCCTAGACAGTCTGCTGGAAGTATGTTAAGAAGTGATGTCATGCTAATTAAGCCATTATCAGAGAATAGAACTTCCCGAGGGCTCTGTTTTTCAGTCCACTAACCCTCCACTGTTCTGCAGAATTCTCAAAGCACATGATTTTATAGTAGAAATGCTATGGTAACCCAGGCTTAAGTAAGCCTGAGACCATCAAAGTTGAGACCCTGGGAAGTCAAGTGAGGCAAGAGTGAGGAAGACTAGAAGATGCATGCGAAGAGAAATAAGAGCTTGAAACTTTCATGCATGTCTTTTACAAAACAGGTAGACCCAGACCTAGCTTCATACATGCTCACGTCTGTCCACGAGACTCCTTACGTATATGATTCACTGAGGAGAGTAGAAGCTTCTGGCACAAAAGCAGTAGTTCCTTAATAAATCCCAAAGAGGATCTATGGCAGGTCTGGGTGGGTGGATGGGTGGGAGGGAGGGAAGCTGTGATGTTGTGAGCATGTACTACATGCTCCTGCATTCTCACACTACCTCACGTAGTTGGCCAAAGATTCCCTCCTTGTAGATGAAAAATTCTGCTTGCTTTTCCATTGGCCCTTTAACTCCAATCTCCTCACTAAATCAAGTTCATTTCTATGTTCATGGAAACCAAGCCCAAATCCAGAAAGACACAGCAAGGGCCACTGTAGGCAAATTTCTTTCTTTCTTTCTTTCTTTCTTTCTTTCCTTCTTTTCTTTCTTTCTTTCTTTCCTTCCTTCCTTCCTTCCTTCCTTCCTTCCTTCCTTCCTTCCTTCCTTCCTTCCTTCCTTTCTTTCTTTCTTTCTTTCTTTCTTTCTTTCTTTCTTTCTTTTTTAAGACAGGGTTTCTCTGTGTAACCCTGGCTGTCCTGGAACTCACTCTGTAGACCAGGCTGGCCTCAAACTCAGATATCCACCTGCCTCTGCCTCCCAAGGGCTGGGATTAAAGGCGTGCACCACCACTGCCCAGCTTGGCAAATTTATTTCTTATGGTAGCATGCTTAGAAGTTCTTAACCCAAGTGATATAATAATATCAGAGCGATATTATAATAATATTCAGAGTGATATAATAATAACAAAATGTTTCCTATTAAAAGGATAATATGAGAATTAATTTTTGGATTCAGAAGAGACTAAATGGGAGTCCAGGTTTTCTAGCATGCTGATCGTGTCTGACCTTCGACAACTTATTCAACAGATCTCAGGCTCAGTGTCCTCCTCAGCTGCACAGTGGGAAGAGCCATGGGAAAAAAACAATTTCTGAAGCTTAGTGGTGATCTTTAATCCCAGCATTCAAGAGGCAGAGGCGGAGGCGGAGGCGGAGGCGGAGGCGGAGGCGGAGGCGGAGGCGGAGGCGGAGGCGGAGGCGGAGGCGGAGGCGGAGGCAGAGGCAGAGGCAGGCGGATCTCTGAGGTCAAGGATACCTTGAGTTCTAGGGAAGCCATGGCTACAGAGAGAAACCAAGTCTCGGGGGAAAAAAAAAAGGTTCTGGAGCTGAAGAGAAGGCTTAGAAGTTGAGAGCACTTGCTGCTCTCATGCAGAGGACCTGTGTTCAGTTCCTAGTGCCCATATGAAGTGGCTTACAACTGCCTGTCACAGCAGAACCAGTAGACAGCACCTTTTGGCCTCCACATGCACACATTCAGGAATCCATATTTGTGGGCCAGTGCATAGACAGCCTGGTCAAGCAGACGCCTTGCTAGGTAGGTGGTAACTTCTGCTGGGACCTCAGACTGCGCCTCCCCCACCTCCACAGAGGCGGTGCCATGGGGGTGTGCACAGTGAAAACTTCTCACCTCCCACCTCGCCCAGCAGCCCTAGCGCTGAGAGGATGCGGGACCCCATTCTTACCCCGCACGTATTCATATATGTATATTAAAAATCTTTCTTCTTTTCTTTTATAGTTTCTGTTTCTGTACTCCGTGTTACTAATGCCTTTATGTTTGTCTTAGCACATTGTTACCACATCCCCAGATATTGCAGAAATGAAGAAATAAAGCTCACGACAAAAACAAACAAACAAACAAACAAACACTCACAAGCCTTTAACTTGTCCACACTTGGGGCACTTGATGGCCCTTAGTGTCAGGGAGTCAGGAGAAGTATGTTAAGAAAAGTGGCTGCTGCTCTAGCAAAATTGGAATCTTGTTATTAAGAAGGAAGAGAGGTAGGTAACCAGCATTGTCTTCTATCTAACAACTTTTAATGATGTTAATATCATTAAACATCATTAAAGGTTGTTAGGTAAATCATAGAGGGCCATCCACCACTTCTGGCTTATCCGCTCTATCCATTACAGCAGTGGTTCTCAATTTGTAGGTTGTAACCCCTTTGGGGGGTTGTACATAAGATTTCCTACATATCAAATCTTTACATTATGATTCCTAACAGTAGTGAAAACACAGTGATAAAGTAGCAATGAAACAATTTTATGGCTGGGGAACACAACATGAGGAACTGCATTAAAGGGTTGTAACGTTAGGAAGGTTGAGAACCACTACATTACAGTATGGATGGTTGATTTGGGGCTCAAATTTATAGAACAGATGGAGTGAACATCTACAGAAGGAGAGATTGGGACAAGAGGGATTATACAAAAGGGATTGTGAAAAAGGGAGGAAGAGGTGGGGGTGAGAAGCTAAGGGGAGGAGAAAGAAAGGAGAAGGGTGGTGTTTGAAAATATCGTGGCATATGAGCAAGCAAACTGAGATGGGTAGGTATAAGTTGACAATGGGCAGTTGAGTTTGAGTTATATAAAAAGACTGAAAAAACCACTGCAGACCGTGAACAGAAGAGCGAACTGTTTTTATAACAAGAAAATTCCTATCTGTTGTCACACTGGGACTCTTAATCTCTTTCCAAGCTGAGTCAATACAGTTATCAACACTTCTCGGCTTGCCACCTCCAGAGCAGCACGCCAACGAATATGAATAGATTGCCGGAGCATGATTCACCATTAATTAACAGTATTATTCTTTTTAGTGATTTATAAAAGACAAAGGAACAATTACCGTTTAACTGGAAATCTGTGTAGATGTGAGCGTCTGTTTTCTCGGTTGGTTCAGCTGGTGTCTTCTGAAAAGGCAGAGGGGCGTGACCTAAGCCCTAAGCTAACTCCATTCAGGACAGGGTCTGTTAAAAATCCCCTGCACCTCGGGCATCAGACAACTTAGGAGTGTAGTGCAAGCAACTGTCTCTCAGACAGCATGAGCCAGTCTCCACTACTTTTCTGAAATAGTTCTGGCTCCTGTTTAGTGCTGTAGGGAGTGTCATTACTCCAAATCAAAAAATTATCTGGAAAGTCAGGAACTGGTTCTTTCTAATTCCTCAGCAAAAAATTAGTTTTGCAGGATGCCTCCTGTTCTGATATTTCAGGAAGCAACTTTTTCATGATTCTGCCTGCGTCTTATTATGCTTTCTCCTTCTGGAAAGTTTTGAGGCTACTCCATCTCCCAATCACTCTGAGACTTAAGTAGAAGACACATTTCTTCCTATTATTTGCTTGACTTTTCTTTTTGCTATAGAAATTACAACTGTCTTTCATTTTTGGAAGCCTTCCCTCCCCTGGCTTCCTTTATCCTCCCATAGTAATTTTGTAAAGAAAATTACATTTTGCTCACACATTTTTTCATGTTTTTTTTTTAACCAACTAACTTTCATATAATTTACTACAAAAGGGTTAATTAATTTCTCAAATTTGTCTACCTTGTTGATCTCTTACTGAAATTTTATTATTTATTTATTTATTTATTTATTTTTTAAGTTAAGAGCTGGAAAAAATGGCTCCGTGGTTTAGAATACCTCTTGCTCTTGCAGAGGAACTGGGCGTGACTCCCAACATTTGTATGATAGTTCACAACCATCTGTAGCTTCAGTTCCAGGGGATCTGATGACCTCTTCTGACCTCTGTGGCACTGCACACACATGGCACACATACGTCTATGCAAGCAAAGCATGCCACAGTGTGCATGTAGAGGTCAGAGGACAACTTGCAAGACTAAGTTCTCTTTCTCTGCCATATGTGACTCAGGGATGAAACTCAGGCCATTAGTCTGTACTGGATGTGCGTTTACCCACTGAGCCATCTGGATAGCTCATGCTGAAGTATTTTGATAATGGTTGTATTAAACACAGAATGGCTGACTCACACCACCTTATAGCGCATCACTGTCGAAAAGACAAACTGTGGGAAATACTTTGAGAGTTTAAATGGGCATATGAGCCAGCATTTCTTTACTGATTAAAACAAAGTGTGAAGTTATACCCTTATCCCATCTTCTCCTTTAAATAAATATTTGTCTGAAACCACAATGCATGGTTGTCAACTTTATAAGAGGTTGCCACTGAATGGTGCAACTAAAATTGCAAATATTATTTCAATACAAATGTAGCTTACTTCAGAAAACACATTTCTTCCACTATAAAATTAGTCACGTGTTGCATCAGGGTTTAGTAAGCCACTTCATACACCATATTGCATAAGATGCCACTGCTGATGTTGTGAAAGTCATGTTAGAGGCCAACATATACTCCAGCATGTTTACACAGTGAAGAAACCATCCAGAGATATACATCTCAGAATAAGATCCCTGTCATTAGGAATAGTTGGTTATATTTCAATAGCAGATATTTATACTTTAAGGTATGTAAGGTATGTATAAAGTCATGCCTGGCAGTATCTTAGTAAAAAATTTCAAATTTCCTTTATACAAATAAAAACTACAGGAACCAGGAAACTTCAAGAGAAATAGGGGCTAAAGAGATTGCTCAGTGGTTAAGAGCAAATTCTGTTCTTCAGAGGATCCATTCTCAGATCACAGCACCTATATGAGTGATCACCATTGCCTGTAATTCAAGTTCCAGGGGATCTGATACCTTCTTCTGGCCTCCAAGGGAATTGCAGGCTTGTGGCACATAAATATACATACATATACACATAAAATAAATAAATCTGTTTTAATGATAAAAATTGATAAAAGTAAGATTAGATTTTTTTCCAGAGTTGGTTGAAATTCAAAAAAGGAAATCTTTGGAAGAAATCTGGACCTCTTCTCTCTTTCTCTCTCTCGTTCTCTCTCTCTCTCTCTCTCTCTCTCTCTCTCTCTCTCAGATTCATCAGTCTATTGATGTCTATCTCTAATTAATGCCTCTACCACAAATTTGCTTCTCTCTTAGCAGACCCAAAGCTGTGATCTTTACAATATTGGGAAACAGAAAAGAATGGAAACACTTAAGTGTTTCATCACTTATGTTTTATCAAAAGAATAAAAAAAAAATTGAAGGAGACTCAGATGATCTGACTAAAAAAAAAAAGTTGCTATTTCCCTAGAGTAGAAGGGACAGCCCAATTTTGTGGAAGCCTATGTCAACAGGGAAAAGTTAACTGGTTTGTCAGAAAACAAAAAACAACAACAACTCAGAAGTCAGACACAACACATGACAATTCCTTGCTATTTCTGAATCGGACCTGGTCCCTCAGCCATAACTCCTAAGACTTCAGTGTTCAAATGCAGCATGCCAGATGAGCAAGGAACTACTATGTATTTAAGGCTGGAGGATTATGAATAGACCATATTATAATTGTTGTGACAGAAAGTGCTAGAAACACAGGCAGAGATCAAAGATAAATAAAGCCTGTGATTCTAGGAGGCATCCTCTGTATCCCACATTGGAGTGATTTTAGATGAGATCCACCATATCCCACAGGGTGGGGTGATTTTAGGCAGCATCCACTGTTCCGCACACTGGGGAACTTTTAAATTTGGCTAATTGTCCTCATGAAATCAGAGATCTTGACTGAGTATTAATTTTTGAGACAGGGTCTCACTCTGTAGCCTAGATGATGGGTTGGAACTCATTGCAAGTCACCATCTCAGCTTTAGAAGTCTCAGGTTACAGGTGTTCTTGACTATCGTCCATCTCTTCATTCTCTTCTACTAATGGAGGTGTTGTAATTGGCTTCCAGACTGTGGTGCCACTTCTTTGTTGCTTACTGAAGTTTATGTAGGTCAGTGTTCCTGTTTCTTTATATGTTTTAGTGGAGCTTGGCTGAAGGTGATCTAGACTAAGTGAGATAGAAGTTCTCCATGCTCCTCTAATTCTCTTGTAGGCAGGTTGAAAAACAGCCTGCACTGCTTCAGAGATCCAGGGTGGGAGCTAGGCAGGGCCTGGCAGACCTTCAGCAAACTTTTTGGGTTCATTGCATGGCCCGCCAGGTCACCGGGGCAGAGGCACAAGCACGGGAAAGAGCCAGTTTCTTCTTTTTAAATATTTCCCGCAACACACGTCTATTTTGTGATTAATGTAGTTACTTGGCTTTTTTTTTGTTTTGTTTTGTTTTTGGTTTTTTTTTTTTGTTATTTTTTTTTTGTTACTTGGCTTTAAAGCCAAAAAAATCATATTATTCTCTAAGATCCCACCAAAATAACCAAAGAGAATGAACATTTTCCTGACATATGCCATGTGCAACATCAGTAACTATCTTGAAGCTTTGGCGTGATGACTTTGAGAAGCAAACAGCTACTATATCAAGCATAAGACATAGAAAATATTTTATCTATACCTAATAGACTCTGGGAGAGAGTAGCAGGATTCTTGCTGACTGACATTACATTTTTGTAAAAGAAACATCTTAGAAAGACAGAAGATCAACTGCAGTAATAAGCCACCTGCAACTGACATGGATTTCCCTAATTAATCACTCCATGCCCTAGACACCACTCCCCAAGCAACTTGATGGATAATATTAAGAAATCCATGACATAAACACATATTGAAATTCTCTTTTTGTAGTCAATATTTGGCCCTTAATGTTTAGGCACTTCTCAATCATCCTGAAAGAGATGAACAGGAGATATCAGTGAGGGATGGAGATATGATAATATAAGCACACATGCACAGAGAAAGGCACCTCCAACGGGTCTGGGGAATTGGGGAAGGCCAATGGTAGCAATGAGCTCAATCTTGAGTCTAACTCTTTGAGCTTTATTCTTTCCTCTCTAATTGTTATTTGATCTTGTGCAAATTGAGTCATCTCTCTAGGCACCAATTTCATAATCTGCAACATGAGTAAAATAGAGGTACCTTTTCTGACAAGGTTTAAGGGAGATTATGTATTTGGCATAGTGCCTGGAGGCTCTAACTGCTCAGTTTGTGTTGGCTATCACTCTTACAGAAGAGAGGATGCTTGAACTGAATTTATGAAATGAATATAGTTGGAGATTAAGGGAGCAGAAGAGGACATTCAAGGGAGGCAATGATCTGTAACAGGCAGAGACACATGATCTCTGAGTTACAGCAAGTGGCTCAGATGTGTTCTAATATGATTTATTTTTATTGAACCAAGCAATGCCTTCCCATTACATATGAATAGCATAGAGAAATTTGTAGCCCACCTCAGCAACTCTTTCAACTGTAGCCCTCTCATTTCATTCATCTTGTTCTTGAATTGAGAGTGGCTCATCATAAGGCCAAAATTTAGGATAAAAGAAATAAGGACCAATTTGGGATATTTTAAATAGGTCAATTTGAAGTCAGTCATGGGACATCCAAGTGCAGATAGATGTCATCAGAAGTGTTTGAAGTTCTAGATTTAGATAAAATTTAGATTTTTTTTCCCTATCAAACAGGAGAAAACAGATCTATTTTAGAAGAGGATGATTCTTCTTTTGGAATACAAACTTCCTCTCTTCACATATATTATTATAAATATTTATTATTATTATTATCATCATCGTGTAATAATTATAGCTGGGCATGGTGGGCATACTTTTATTTTGGTATTTTATTTATTTACTTCATTACAGTACTTGACAGGAGGATCTCTGTGAGTTCAAAGCTAGCCAGGGCTATATAATGAGACTCTGTCTTAAATACAAACAACAACAACAACAACAACAACAACAACAACAGTAATTCTGTTCTGCAAATCACTGTGTTGTAGTTTAGAGGGGTGCTAGGATGACAGGGAATCTGCTAAGGTTGGAGGTATGTGCTACTACATCTGACCTCTACCTGAACTATTCGAAAGGCGGCAGCTGTCATACATCTACCTTTTACTACATTTGTAGACATTTTGAAAACCAGCATTTAAAAAATCTAGGCTATTATAGTTGAAGTCAGTTTGTACATTTATTTTGACAGAAGGAGACCTCTATTCTGTCAACTTTATAACCAATTATCCCCCGTAGGGAAGCATGCCGTCTGTATAAACCCTTGACTCAGTATCTATAGTGATTCTAATACCTACTAATTTAATCAAGTGCTTAGATCCTTGTTTTCTCGCTATCTAACATGGATGGTAAGGTAAGGACCGTTTTACCACTGGCTTCCTGGGAGGATCCAGGAAGTTTATTTAGAGACTGATCATAGGTGCAAAGAAAACTGGAATAAATACTAGCTGCCATCCGATCTACGATAACTCAGTGAAAGGGAAGCATTTCTCCTCCTGCAAAGCTTTTGTTTCAGTTAACTAGAATCACAGATGTCATAAACATGAGGTTAATTATTATTTGGGATTTTCAAAAGCATTATTTCTAAACTAATAATAAAGTTTTAGCATAACATTCATGGTACACTTTGAGAGATATAAACGTAGAGAAACAGTCTCAACTCTGATTTTATAATGGAGATATGTGAAGAATACTCAAATAATATTAGAGAATATGTATATATACATACATATATATGTAGAGAGAGAGATTATAATTACATAGTCTCCCCCTTCTCTTCCCGCCTCCACACCGGCCATGTACTCTCTGCCCTTTTTAAATCCACAGCCTCGTCTTCATTCTCATGCTTTATTTGTTCTATTTTAAAGAGTCTGAAGTACTTTCTTAGTCTATTTTTTCTGGACATTTCATACAAATCTCAATAATATTTCAAAGCACTTCCTACAGCAGTGTTCAAGTATAAGTTTTTAAATGCTAAATCTTACAGAAGAAATATGGTCCAAAGACAGCTTGCTTTGGTTAAACACAATGACATCAGTTAGAGCTGAGCTTTATTTATGTGTAGAGATGAAGAATCTATGTCATTGCTTTAATAATTATTTCATCAAAAGCTACTAAGCTGGAGTTTTATATAATATGGTGAATATATACACTTCTAAGTTCTAACTTATTTCTGAACACAGTCTTTCCATATTCTCTCTTAGTAATAAAAACTAGAACGTGGGAACCCAAACAGCTACTAAAAATCGTTAAGCTACTAAAACTGAACTTAACTGAAATGTATGAATCCATGAAGGAGCTCAAACGCCATTATTTCTGGATTATTTCATCAGCAACCAAAGAGCCCTGTCTATATCACAAACTGCGGCAGCACTCTTCCGGTCCACAGAGCAAGTCACCAAAGTGCATTCTTCCTTCAATTAAAAAAAAAAAAAAGTCTAATCCTTTTATTGACCCAATAGGGAAGCGATTTCCTCAAAATAATGTTAATAAAGCTGGTCTAAAACATACATTCAAGTTAGCTGTTTGGACTTTCGTGATGTTCGATCACCACGCTAATAGCGTGCTGCTTGTGACAACTGGGGCAGCGGAAGAAGATTCTAATGCAGTAAGAAGACATTGGTAAAAGCAGTCAGGCAGTGGTGGCACACGGCTTTAATCCCACCTAGCACTTAGGAGGCAGAGGCAGGTGGATTCCTGAGTGGCCAGCTTGGTCTACAGCGTAAGTTCCAGGACAGCCAGGGCTACAGAGAGAAATCCTGTCTCGAAAAACCAACCAACCAAACAAAACAAACAAGCAAACAAAAAGCTAAGGCAGTTCACATAAAAAGGATGTGTCTTCTTCTTCCTTGAGCAGCTCCTGCTTGTGTAGTTTGGAACTAGATACAGAAAATAGCTAATAATATAGCTTCTCTCATTAATAGTTTACAAAGCATGTACACACATGACGGGAAGAAAATACAGCACAGTGCAGTAAGTGGTTGGAAATGAAGACGCTCTTTCGGGTCTGCCTGGCAGTGTAGGCCTATCATCCTTCCTGTTCTGGAGGCTGGGGCTGGCTGGGCAATTTAGTGACAGTCTATATCTCAAAATAAATACTTAGAAAAATGGCTGGGGGAGAGAATATAGGAGAGCATTAAGACTGCTTGCCAAGCATGAGCAGAATTCTTGCTTCGATTCCCAGGACAAGAAATCCAAAAATCAAAAGAGAGAGAGAGAGAGAGAGAGAGAGAGAGAGAGAGAGAGAGAGAGA
>JADRCD010237906.1:38000-70418 GCA_019843815.1 Montemys delectorum
TCCTCCTCCTCCTCCTCCTCCTCCTCCTCCTCCTCTCCTTCTTTTACTAGAGAAGGGCATGGTTAATCTACTACAGAATTGTTACAAAGCTAAAGCAAAACAAATCATGCAAAAATTGAAAACAGTACCTAGTAAAGGGCAATACTTATGATAATTGAGACTTGGGTAAGCAATTATGTTTGTTTCTTTTTCATATGTGCATAATGCAGAGCAGTGTATGTAGTATATGTTCCCTTGGTGGTATCTTTATTTTAAACAGCAGGATGGAGAAGGGAGTAGAAATGAGAATATGAAGGCAAAGGACATAAGCAAGCTACTTTTAAAGACGGATGTACTGGAAGTTGCCCCATGATTGTCTCTCAGTATACACCATTGATAAGACTTGTCATAAAACATCTTACAATAAAGGAAAGGAACTCTGCTCATATAGGAGGGACCCAGGTAACCAGTCTCTATCAAAATGCTCCATTGGTGTTAGTTCTGACTATTGCTCTGTTGCTTAGAGCCCATGCCACGATCTTGAGTACTTGGCTCTGTGATTGAAATTTGCATATTTATAAAGCTGTGCTCCTTTTAAATATCTTCTACTCCTTTTTAACTTGTGGTGTTCAGGGTAAGCTCAATACTATCTTTTTCTTGTGTTCACACGTAATCTTGGGATGATATTTATAATTCATTCTGTGCTTTTATTGAAGTCTTTACTATGAACTGAATGGTGTCTCCCTTCCCCCTACATTATGTGCTCCAGAATGTGACTGGCATGGGAGACAGGGTAATTAAGAAATAATTCAGTTAAAATGAGGTCATTATCAGAGCCCTAATTCACTGATTGGAGTCCTTTTAGGAATTTGTTATTAGAACATGGACCCACTGAGAAAATATCACATGAAGTCAAAGGTACAAGATGAGCATGTATTAAATCCAAGAGAGATGCTGCAGAAGAAAACAACTCTTGTCATTCTTTGAGCTCCACAATCTAGTCTCCAGAACTGTGAGAAAAGTTCTGAAGTATTTTGTTAAGACAACCCTGCTGAGTAGAGTGAAAACTAATCTATTAGCTTGCCAGATGCTATTTGGGTCTCAAAAATGACATTTAGAGAGAGAATAACAAGGGGGTGAGGGTTTAAGCTCAAGGGTTCTCTTTACCAAAGGGTGGGTACAGGGGAACTGAAAGAATAGTGCACTAACCTAAAGAGCAGCAGAAAGGAAGGGGACTGTAGCAGAATGTTTAGCTCAGTGCCTTCTTAAAACAACCGTGCACAATAGGAAACAGGGCAATAAATGCCACGGCCTCATGCTGTCTTGTTTCACCATAAATTTTGTGCCAGCACACCCACTGATGGAAGACAACACAACAGTGGGGTCTGTTGAAGTCAGAAATGAAGTAGAGGAGAGCAAGATGAGCTGCTGCAGGGAGATGGAGTTTCAGTTCCTGCACATCTCCCTCTCATCTGGGGTCCCTACCCCACGCACCCATGGAAACTAGCACACGGCGGCACACTGCAGAGCCTCAATATTATTAGGTAGCTCAGGATTGCTTACGCTCAGTCATCTAAAACGATTGTCACTATTTATTCTCCTAGATTTTTGTCTTTGTCTTTTTAGAAGTAATCTTAACTGTGCTTGGATCAACTGATACCTCTATGACTACTGTGACCTCCCCCCCTCCTTAGTTTCTTTTAGTCCTTCTTCACAAATGAAAACAAGAGCAGCAGCAGCACCACCACAACACCAAACCAACCTAAGCAATTCAACCCAACTAAGCCAGAAGTCTGAAACATCTCCAAAACCCCACATGAGCCATCTCAGCTCATTATGCTTCATGGTTGCACAGGCTCTATTTCTCATCGTATTGTTTCATTAACATTTACTTCATACTACGGTTGTGGATACTTGCTAGGGTCTTTCCAACTTCCTCAAAGTGCTACATTCCAGCTTGCCTTATCTGTTCCTGACAGGTAAACACTCAAGCTTTTGAAGTCTACAATAAACTTCCACGATTTTATTTCTTTTCCAAACAAGACTGCCAAATATAGAGGTGTGGTTTTTTGAAGGGTTGCTAACAAGTTGTAATGTTTTGATTAAACGACTAACTTAAAATATTTTTATAAAATTACTCATACTTCTGTTGGGTGCTCTTTGGCTTGTTTTCAGCAGGCAGAACTCCCACTTCGGATTAGGCTCCATTTTAGAGCCACTCAGGGCTGCATCACTCGGGGCTTCCCCCTCGGTAGCTGGATCCTTAGAACTGGTGCAGCTAAGGACATCCAGAGAAGCAATGCTTTGAGACTGGGGTCTCAGACTCAGTGCTGACTGAAAGGGAAAGACACTGCATTTCATGCAGCTTTGTTATTATTATTTTTTTAATTTAAAACTTATTTAATTTCAAAATATGCATGTTTAACCCAATTGAAAATTCTTTGTCATACATTTTTTTATATCTTTTCTGAGTTATTCACATCAGAATTTCTCCTTCCACCAATCTTCAGCACAAATTAGTGTTCATTAAGGATTATTTTTTTCTGGGTGAAGAATGATATAACATTTAACAAGAAGTCTGTAATTATCATGTCACACATTTTGAAGCTACAAATAGGGTAATCCTATAAAGAATATTCAAACTGTCTGTAGCTTATTTTATAATTTCATAGTGAGGCAAAGGTTGTAGTGCCAAACAAGAGTACTGAACAAAATGCACTAATCATCTTGGAAAATTATTTTTCTGATCTTTGTGAAACTAGTACTTAGAGTTCCACACAATTCCATCTCAGTGAACCTCCAGACTTTCTAATTAATCCTCACTCAAAGGGAAAAAGGAAAAACAAAGTAAATACAAATTGTATTAAATTTAAATTTTTCATTATTTTTTCAGGCCCATTTATCTCTTAAGTTCTATAGGACCTAAATGTATCTCAATAGCTTATGTGTATGTTAGAGATCTGAAAATATTTACCTAATAAAAATCTTCAAATGCAATTTAAATGTTAGGTGCCTATAAAATCCTACCATTAGGCTACTTGTAAACAATTTTTAATTGTATATATTTAATATAGGATATTACATATTATATAGGACCAAAGGTATCTAAAGTTAGGTTCTAGTTAGTAAAGCAAGATCCATGAAGGCCTTAAAATATGATCCAAATCTTTTATGAAAGAAAGTATTCAATGAAGCTTTGTACTTCACTGAGATCATATTTTATACACCCCAATGCAAACGAATTTTTTTTGTTTGTTTGTTTCTTGTCCTTTCAAACAAAGCTGACAATATGGTAAGCAGAAATTTTAGAAAAATATTATATGGACATAAAATTCTATTAAAACAAAGCAAAAATGAAAGGCATCACAAGAAACAAGAAAAAAAAGAAACAAATACATCCCCTTTGAATAGTGATTGTTTGTCTTTGATCATGGCTACTGGCTCATTGTTCACAAATACTCGTAAATATGAAAACCTTAGGTCATAGCCTGAAACAGTCAGCATAATTGTTAAAAAAAAAATAACAGTCTAAAGGAAATATTTATGTGCTTAGCAGGAGTAATGAGCCAGCACAGACCTGGGGTCACTTTCTCTTCCAGGTTGGTGGACGAGAAAGAGGAAGACAGCCTAAAAACTTGTCAGTTAAACCACTTAGTTCAACTAAACAATTCACCTCAAATCACTTTTCTAACCACTGATAACTGATACAATTAAAGTGATTGTCAGTATGAAATGGCTATCCTTCAGTTGATCACAATTCATGGTCATCATCTTGTAAAAAAAAAAAAAAAACTACTTAAGAGTTCAAACTGCTTAAACTCCAGTGCACCTATTGATTTTCTTTATTTAGAGTCTATTTTTAACCACCTTTGTTTTTTATAAAAGTATCACTTAAACACATATACTTAGGACTTTGAATCTGTTGTTTTCATCTTTTAAAATTTATGGAGATTAGAACTTCAGAGCTTGAGATCAGAAATCTTTGATCCGTGGTTACAAATTTGATTTTCTTCCGTTCTAAAAGTCCTTTTTTTTCTTTTTTACATTTATGTGTGTGTGTGTGTGTGTGTGTGTGTGTGTGTGTATTTACATGCTTTTTCATCTGCAGATGCATGGGGCTGGGGTATAATATGAGTGCCACAGCCTGTGTGTGAAGACACAAGGTCAATTTGTGGTAGTTGGTTCTTTTTTCTACCAAGTGGGCTCTGGGGATCAAACTCAAGTCATCAGGATTGGCATCAAGTGCTTTTAGCCACTGAACCATTCTGCTGGCACCTTTGAATCTTAACTGTGATCCAGAGAGCTTACTTGACTTTACAATGCCCTTAGAGTACCCAGTCTCCCAAGTTCTTCTAAGTGTTACCTCACAAAGTTATGTGGTATTTATCACCTTTCCATAGACCAAGGCTCCAAGAGGGTAGCAGGAAAAATTTCTTTGAAGTATTCTAGAGTGCACTTTGAGTCCTCAAAAGTGTTTCCTTTTTTTTTCTTGAGATACTGAGGATTTTAAAGTGCCAGAATTTATGTTTTTGAGCAGCAAATCAACATCATCTTCTTTGTGGCTTTACATCTTAAAAAATATCACCATGGATAATTGTCTTATTCTTTCTCTAAAGTGAATGAAAAATCAAGTAGGTTAATCAAATTATTATGTTAATTTATTACAATTTTGGTAATGTGTTAAAATATGCCTGAGTATTTTGGGGGACTGGGGGCACATAAAAGTTGACATTTAATAGCCACTAGCCACCATTTTGACACATAAACGTCTATATAGACATTAGTTTAAGAGAAAAAAAAAACAGTATTTTTTGGGAGAAATTTTGAAACACTACAAATGCTTTATATGTGTGCACTGTCCAGCTCCTTGCCACTCCCACATGTGGTTATTGAGAAGTTAAAGTGGCTATATGAATTTTACATGAAACTAACTTCCAATTAAATTTTAATAGCACATGGGTAGTGGCTGACGAGTGTGTGGGAGATTCTTCTCACCCTAGACATTCTCACTAGCTCTGTCAGTAAATCTACTCTGTTGTCACTGCCATCACTGGAAAACCAGGTTTCCCTGTACATGGATTTCACAGGATTGGATTCCCACATTGCACTTGGCCCCTTTTGTTGAATATGATGATCCTGGGATGTATCCATGCTGTTTTGTATGTCAATAGTCTTTTTAATTGTTCAGTTGCATTACACTGTCTGACTGTATCACAACTTGTTTATGCATCCTTTAGCTGATAGACATCCAACATTTGGATTGTTTCCAGGTATTTGGGTTTAATGGTGCAAATATTATAATTGATGTTCTGAATTAATTGAAGAGCTGTACGCATACATAGTTTTACTTTGGTCTTGAGCGATGGTAGTCAATTTATGATTCTACTATCATCTTTATGCCCTGGGGTGAGAGTCTAATCTCAAGATATACTCATATAATAGACAGATGTTAGGGTGGCTGACTAATCAGCTGATTTGTAGTACTTAACGAAAACACAATTAGAAAGACAAATTTAGCAAAACCCCGTTTCTCAGAATCGCAGCATGCTTTCAGTGGGGCACTTCAGTGGGGCACTTCAGAAGATAGTTACAAAGTGTCTGAATCACTTTGACCTCTCTTGTCACTTTTGGTATTTATCACATATCCACAAAATCTCAGATCCAGAAACATCACCTAGCAATCTACATTCAGTAGCAGTGTGCACATCATAAGCACTTAGGAAAATGTAGCAGAAAGGAAAAAACTTCATTTCACTTATGAGAACAAGATTCTATTGTGTGTCTCAACTGAAGAAAACATGTAATCTAATGGAAGATTTTAAAACGGGTACAATTTCTGTTTTGTAAGGATTCATTGCTAATTTAACACTAAGCTGCTATAGCATACATTTTCAAAACTCTCCTATATATTCTTTTTTGAAGCAATGTCATGGGATGTTAGTATTTAATATTTGCACACACATTTTTCTTTCTTTTAAGTATTGATATTGGAATTCTTTATTAGTTCTTGAATATGTGGTAGGTGTCCATATGAGGAAGTATCATAACAGATGATGTTGGAAACTTACCTTAAAGGATATGCTATAGCAATCTGTGTAGCATATAGGTAAGTAATGAGGGCTCCTTTTCTTCAAGTGGTTCAGACACAAATGTGTTCACCCATGTCTCTCCCAATCACTACAGCCTTACAGTGGAAGCAAAGTTCAAAGGAAACAACTAAAATTGACACAACAACTGAGCATTGTACAGATAACTATGCCTGCGTCTTTTCTGGAGTGCAGCAGAAGGCAGTTGCGTTGATAATTTACTGCATGGTAAAGGAATGTAAAATGCCTTTCTTGAATGATTATAGTTTTCATTGTAAAGAGCAATAGCTGTTAAGGCCCTGCTGCGTGTTTCCTAAGACTCCCTAAAAAGTTATTTCTGATATACATGTATGATACACATGAAGAACCACACAGCTCTGAAAATGAGATGAAAGGCGTTCCTGTCAGAACTACTGAGTAGCAAAAGGATTTGATATATATATATATATATATATAATCTCTCATGTTTTGAATTCTATTACTTGCATTGTAGCTTGGTGTTCTGAATTAGCATACTGGCAACACTGAAATTTATATATTAACCTCACTAGAACTAGAAGACATAGCTCCAATTGTCATAAAAGAGAGAATATCCTAACTTTGTAAGAATTCATGCAAATAAAAGTATGCATCCTGAGAGTATAAAAAGATGGTAGCAGAAGCTAGGAATAAAGAAGTCTCTAAATTGCTTGAAAGTGATGTTACAATGTTCTAAGCGCAAAGGTCACACTTCTCCTAAAGGACACTGCCTCAAAGTATCTATTTATACCCTTGAGACAGTTTTGCACAAGCTTCATTATGTGGTTTCCTCTCGTGCAGATTAAAAGCAGTAAATTAAAAGGGTGGGGAGGAATAATAGAACTATGAGCACTGACAGCAGTAAGGAGCAACAGCTGACAGTGGGGAGATGGGGAACCTAACAGACAATAGGGCTGCAACTGCAAAGCTCTTCAGAGCCTTGAGGTGTCAGCCAGCAGTCCCAAACGTTTTCTGAGGACTTGATCTGTAAACGTAGCAAAAGGAATATTCCAAACGTGAAGAGTTTTAACTGCTGTGGTTACCACGGTGTCATTTTTGGCTATCATCACGACCTGTTTTAACTTTAGTCCTGGGCTTGTTTTTTTTTTTTTCTTAACTTCTATATTGTAACTTACAATCAAGAATAGAGCTCATTATGATTATGAAATCATCAAAGCTTACAGTATTACTGTTAAATCTATTGTTCTAATAGCTGGTTCCTAAAATGTCTTTTACCTAGCATTTCATGGCACAGAGAGGCAAGATAAAATGACGGCTTGTTTTCCCTAAAATGAGAATATTATGTATCCAATAGAACAGGTGTCAGGATTAAATGAGATAATGTATGTAAAACACTTAGCACAAGGTCTGGGGCACAGAAAGAGAGCTCAGTCTTATTTTAACAGTGAACTCATGCTGGCCCAAATCCCTTATTTGCAGGTGCAAAAATTAAGCCTCAAGAGGAGAACTGACTTCTTAAGGCTCTACTTCCAGTATGTTATTGTCTTGGATAAGCTGCTTAGCTGCAAATGTTGGAGATTTTGGGTATTGGCGGGCCCGGGGGCACGTGCCTGTTAGACTCCAGTATGAGGGGAATTGGACGAATATGCTTGAACTATGAGGTATTAGAAGCTGTGCCTTATCAACTCGAGTTTGAGGTGCCGGGTTGTGTGCTAATAATGTTCTTCATGTCAAAAACAGCTCAAGAACTAGCTACCTCAGGCTGTTAAGAAACCGATGCCAGTTGATAGGGCAATGGGTCTAGCTCGACTCTGTCCCGTCAACTCTAAAAGGTAGAGCACCTTAAGGACCTAACCGAGGGCTACTCTGGAAGGTCTAACCCACCCCTGGGTGGCCCCCTCATCCTCGGAAAGCACAAATTCCCTTCCCATTGGCACTCCCTCCAGGTCCTGCAGGGTGAGATCTTGACCTCTCAGTTCCGCAGGGAGGTAGCCGCCGCGCTGAGCGAGATGGGTCACGGTTCCCGCGCCCAGGCTCTCGCTCCCTAAGATGGCGGCGGAAGCACCGCTCACACCCCGCCGCCCGCTCTCGCGGACCCCGCGGCCACAGGAGGCGCGAGAAAGCGGAATGGTAGAGGGGAGAGCACGGCCGAGGCCCTGGAGGCCCGCGCCGGCCGCAGAGAGTCTGGGAAAGGGATCACCCGTGAGGCATAAACGACCGGGGGAACACCACACCAGCGATCGCCGAGAGGGAGGGGAGAGGAGGAAAAAAAAAAAAAAAAACCCTGAGAGGGGTGGGGGAAAGAGAGGAGAGAGAGGGGAGGAGCGCAGCACATCCGGGACATTAGCTGGTCCCGCCCAGGAAATGACGTACATCCTGGGAGGTGGAGCCTGCTCTTCAAAGTGAGGTCTGCCTCCGCAGTAGCGCGCGTCTCACACAGTGTTGGGTCCGTCGTCACTCCCCCTCCCCTGGCTTCGCGGTTTTCCTCTCGCGGCCGCGGGGATTCTGGGCACAGAGCTGGCGGCCGAGGCAGGCGGGGCTCGTTTTTACGGAAAGTAGCCCTCGCCTCTAGACCCTCAACTTCCCCGGCGTCCGCAGTACCGTCCCTCCAGGCAGACTCGCCCTGACCCCGGGCCCGCCAAGTCTTAAGCGCACCTCGGGGAACCGACGTCGGTATCCCGACCGCAGCCCCCCCCCCGACCCCCCCCCTCCCGGCCCCCCCGGGCCCCCCCCCCCCCCCCCCCCCCCCCCCCCCGCCCCTCCCCGCGCGAGTGTCTCCCTCTCCCTCGCTCCCTCTCTCTCTCTCTCCCTCTCTCTCTTTTGTGAGTTATAGCAACCGTTGCCTTGTGAATCAAGCGCCATAGTCACCGTAGTCCTGGCGACTGTTACCCATCAACAACAACTACTCCTCTCCTCCTCCTCCTCCTCCTCTTCCTCCTCCTCCTCCCCACCACCACCATCTCCATCACCCACCAACAACACCACAATAATCCACAGCCAAGGTGAATATTCTTCGGTCTCTACATGTGTGTGGGAGCGTGTGTGTCCGTGCGTGTGTTCGTGTGTGCGAGCGAGCGTGGCTGTGCGGGGGTCTCCCTCCTGACACCGGCTGCGGCCGCTTGAGGGGCTCGGTCCCGGGGGCTTGTTTACAATGGACCCGCGCGCGGCGGGCTCGGGGGTGTGGGCGCCGCGCGCCTGCCTGCCCGCCCGCCCGCCCGGCCTCGGCGCTCGGGGATGGAGCGGGAGCCGGGGCTGCGGGGCGAGCGGGCTAGGAAGCCGCCGCTGTCCGTCGCCGGTGTTGGAGCGTCCCCCCAGGTCCGCGGGCGCTCAGGAGGAGGGGCAGGTGGAGAGAAGGGGCTCGCTTTCTCCCTCTCTCTTTCTTTAATTCGCTGCTTTGCGAAGCTGCCTGGTGGCTGCTGCTTTCCAAATCGAAATAGACAGCAGTGAGCGGGGGGGGGGGGGTCCCCAAAAGGTGCTGCGCTGTGGTGGTGGTTGTTCACTTGCGGGGCCTTGTTGGGGGTTTTGTTATTTTTATCCTGGTACCTCGGTGAACTTTTCCCGAAGCCCGCTCCCCTTCGTTTCGGCCCCTCTGTGCCTGCTGCTAAACGGACTGCACTTATTTGACCATCACTGGCCTCACGGGATTCTTTTTTTCTTTTAAAACTGTATTTTTCTTTGTGCTGCAGACAGTCTTAATATCCATTCAGCAGTCTTCTTCCCCCTGCCCTCCTTTGCACACACATTGAAACCAGGGGGCCTTTGCTGCTCTTAAGAGATTTTTTTTTTTTTAAGTCTGTTTCTCTGTCTCTCTTCTCTCTTCTTCCCTCTCTTGTCTCTCCTCTGCCTCCTCTCCTTCTCCTTTCTCTTCCCCCTCCCCTTTTCGGTGTGTGTGTGTGTGTGTGTGTGTGTGTGTGTGTGTGTGTGTATGTGTGTGAGCTTGTGATTTAAACCGGATGCAGGGCATCTGTACTACTTGGTTTAGTGGCTACTGACAGCGCTTTATCCTTCCTGTGGAGATGGGAGGGGTCGTCCTGAGGTTCTGTTTCACTTTGATGCACCTCCCTCCCCACAGGAGAGTGTTAACAATTTTCATTGTGGTTTAGACTTTGTCTGTGATGAACAGGAAAAGGACATAAGGAAGCTTTGTGAGAACTCAGTTCACAACGCTATTTGTGACAGTTATGGTACTTTGAGAGTTTTTTTTTTCTCCCATCTTCATCTCTATTCCTTTCCCTTGGAGAGTTGAAATTGAAGTCAAGTTGTTCATAAAGAATGTATGAAGCTTCTCAACTTGAAACGTGTGTATATTTCACTTTCTTTGTGGCTGTTAAGATCTAGGCATGTGTGTACTTAACATATTCTTTTTGTTGACTTTTGGTTTTCTTTGGACAATGATTTAAACCTGTTCAGAGGAAAAGAAAAAAAAAATCTTCCTTTTAAAGTGTATCTCTAGAGAAAATAGTTGCCCTTGTAGATCTGAATACTTACCAATTCTGAAGTAGTATCTTTTTGATTAGAGCTAACCTGGTTTTAGAGATCCTTTATTTTGCTTATTTTCAGCATAACAATTAATAGATTATCAGAAAAAATTGATAATGATTGTGAGCTAAAATAGATTGTACTATTTTAGTGGCACATTGAAATTTCCAATTCATATTTTAAAGTGCTTATTTAAATAATCTTTCCATCAGCAAACATTTATTGATTTAACTGACAGAGCAGCCTGTGAATAATGTGACAGTATTAATTATTCTTGAGATCGTCAATGGAGAGGTTGGGTAATTATAATGCCATTAAGGCTAATATTTTGTAAAACAAGTAAGAGTTGGGGGATTGGGAAAAACCTTACTTTTCAATTCATTTCCGTATGACTTATTTTAAATGAAGCTGATATTGATTCTGAAAGAAGTTTGTTTGGGTCTCTCAGCATTCTTTATAGTTATTTATCCATTTCTATCCTGTCTTCGATGCACATCTCAAATACTAACTTTTATTTTTTCTTTTCTTTCATTTTCTTTTCATTTTCTTATTTTTCTCTTTTTTGTTCAGATGAATGTCAAATGCCTGAACACTTTTCTATGGTGAAGCTCCTGGGTCTGAAGTTAAAAGTAGTTTTGCTGTCTTGGGACAGTTTTAGATCTTATGACATTCACAAATGTTTCAGCTAAGTAGATTGTGTATGCTAAAATGTCTTCACTTAATATTTTTATTTGTCATGTCCAAGAGTGTTTAAGAGTCATTTCACTCATCAAGCATGTGTTTAGTTTAGTTTGTTCCATTCACAAGTTGATTTGAAAGCAAATGTAGCATTGCATTATGTTAAATAGCCTGTCCATTTAAAGCAAACCTTTGTGTTCTAAGAGTTGATATTAGAGATGCTTTAAAATAAAATAGTGTTATGGATTGATTAACTTAGAGTTATAACACTGTATCTTTAAAATTAAATACAAAGTTAAGTACTATTTAGCTCGACTTTTTTTTCCTGTGATATTTTTCCTAGGAGGGACTGTACTGTGCATTGACATTCTTTGTTTTCAGTGTTTTAGGCTAACAGAAATCTGTGAACGTAATTGTGCTTTGAAATTAGACATGTGAAATAATGTTTGAGTAGCTGAATATTTGTGGCTCAGAGTATGCCATGATGTCTATCTCTGTCTTTTTGAATTATATTCAGTATTCAAAATTCACGTATGTAATTGTCTATTACACAGTTCTGTTAAAGTGCATAGAGAATAGGCATAGTACATTTATGTGTGTAGAAGAAATTAATGCGTCCCTAGAAGCTCTCCATCATTTCATAGTGCTCTCATGGCGTGAGATACTTATGCCTAATGTCTAAAATATTGCATTATTTATCCAATATTCAAATAATCTTGTATCCTGTGGAGATACTCACAGGTTTATAGCTTATAAGTGAGATAGTGAAAAATCTTTAAAAAAAACCTTACAAGTTAATTGAGGCACTTTTTTTTTTTTTAAACAATTGTAAAGCAAAAAATTTCAGGTTGCACCTGCTTAGAAGGATGGATAATGATATCAGATATGTGAGAAGAGTTAATTTTTTACCTAAATAGACTAGTAGTGTGACTTAGTGATCCTTTTAGTGAGAATACATTATAAGAAATAAGAATAAGAAATACATCAACTTTTAAATTATGAAGTTTGCTAATTTGTTTTTATGTTGAACATTTGGCTAAGTATCTTTTATTCACTTGCAGTTACATTAAAAATAGTTACTCTTACTTAATTATTTGCCTTAACTCTTTAATTCTTCTGGTATATATTTCCAGTTGTCATCACAAGATAGATTTTGAATTCTTTTTCTGTTCACAGGTGCATAGTCTTCCCTTATTTTGGAAAACCAAGATTAAGTGGATTTGACTAAATTTAGCTTGTTAGAGACAGGTGGCTACTTGAAACAGGTGTGCGTCTCCCTTTCCCTGCATTGTTGTTGGACTTGCAGAGGTTCACAAAGAGCTGTCTAAGGCAGGTGGCATCATACTGACTTAGTTGTATCATCTTTTCATTATTTTCACAGGAAGAGAGTTCTTTTTACATGTAAAAGTTGAGCATTACTTGTCTTTGAAGTGCTCTACCTTTTAACCTATATCACTAGTTCTTGTTTGTGGATATCACTCTATTTTCAAACTGTATAAATGATAGATTCATTTACTAAACACCTATCTATCCATTTTTATAAATAATGGCCAAGCTACCTTTGAATTCAGAAAAAGTATAGCAACACAACAGTTTATATACACAGACACACACACACACACACACACACACACACACACATAATATCTGTGTGCATGTGGATTTGAATAAAATGAAATTTAGTTTACGTGATAAATGATAAGTAAAACTTTGTCACTCCATATCTCAAGAATTTTATTTATAGTATTATCTTAAGTTATAATTGGTAAAATGCATTATTTTGCTTGGTTCAGCACTTTAAAACAAACAAATTTTCTGATGTTTCAGTTGCTATAAAATTAATAGTGATATTTTAAAATGAAAATTGTTTTTGTGTAAGCATGTTAAATATATAAACTGGAATTAATTCAGAAAGAACCACCCTATTGATTTCTAAGGTTTATTTTTGACTTAAAATTTTATCCCTTTATTTGTGGGAATTTTATATATCTTATAATAGATACACCAGAGGGTGCTGTGCTGTTTGCAATGTAAGATTATTTTCACTAAAATGTGAATTTATTAGACCTGTTATGTAAAGAAAATTTTAGTTACTTATGCATATAAGCATTTGAGTTACTTCTATATAATTTAACATTTAATATACTGCCTGCCTTGGTAGTTTTTTTGGGAAAATCTGTCTATATGTAGAGAATATATGTAATAATATGCAACAAATCAGATCCGGTAATGAATTATAGAACCCATCCCTAAGAGTATAGCCTTGGTCCAGTCTAATGTTTTCACTTTGTGCTACATTTGTGTGTATACATTGGTCAAATAAAGGTATTTCACTCTTATGCTCTGAACTGTGATTGCTGGGAGCTGAACCTGTGTCCTTTGCAAGATCAACCAGTGCTCTTAATACTGAGCTATCTCTCCCACCCTGTGACTTTTTTCAAGTTCCAGTTTCCATCTTTTGAGTGGCTTCTTTCTTTTTGAATATCATTTTAAGTAGGAAGTGCTCAGTGGCAAATTTTAAAACCTTAGTATTTTCTTCAAGGAAGCTTGGGAAAGTATAGTTACTGTGTACAAACTTAAGTCTAGGTAATGATACACTATTCTCCCAACTCAGCTACAATGGTTAACTGTGCTAGTTTTGACAAGTAACTATAAGCTGAAACAATTTGTTTGCAGGAACACCTAGATCCTAGAACTTCAAAAGAGAGTAGTACCCCCCCCCCCCAAACACATATGGGTCTTACTACAGTAATTAAGTCATTTTTCTTTAAAAGATAAAATTCTATGTAGCTTGTCATTTTATGCCACTGAGCTTTTAAATGTATTTATGGATGTATTAAAATGCTTTGTACTTGAAGTCTAGATTTCATATCAAAGTGTATGCAGTGAAAGTTGAGAAGGTAACTTTTATTAGAGCATTAGTAAGTGAATGGGACACCCTGTTACAGGCTAAGTGTATGGGCTTTAGTCAGAGTTCAGTTAATCTTATTAACTGTGTGACTGTGGACAAGTTAGTTGCTCTCACTGAGACTCAATTTTCTTATCTGAATAGTCAGGACTCAACCCTCCTATCTTCTGACATCTGTACAACTGCAAAAAGATAAATTCTTGTACTGTATGTTTTGAAGTCTTTAGAATGCATATTTAATGTCTATTGGGTATTTCAATGAGGAAGTGCTGAGAATTCTTCACACAATGTTTCTAAATTTTTTTTTCAAAATAATTTCCAATGTTTTTGCTACTTAAGAATCATTTTAATATGACCATCTAACCATCTCTTTGTTATGGGACTTAAGTTTTGAAACATTTTCCCACTAATCTGCTGTCATTAAATAATTAATCTCTTTTACTTATTTTAAAAATTAAAACCAAGATATCGACAGAGGCTTGGATTACCATTTGATAATCAATTTTTTAAAACCATACTAATGCCGTTCTGAAGCTGTGTCTTAGTTTTGCACCACAGGCTTATAGTGGACTCCTTTTACTATGTTTGTGTAACTTTTCTGGTCTAGGGATTTTTGTATTAAGAAATAATGATGTAACATTTCACTATCTCCTATTCTTCCATTGTTCATTTCATTGTTCCATTTGTATTTTCTCTTCACATGCTCTACATGAATGTATTTGAAAACATTTGGAGCTCTTTTTGTCAACTTAATGCTACATACAATCTTTAAATGTAACGACAGTAAATAGTGGACGGTTTTAAAACATGAATTCATTAGCAGTTATTCTACAATTTTATATCGTACTGCTCAGCACCTAAGGAGAGTATGTGCTGCGACTACCACTGATACACTTATTTAGCATTGGTGAATAATTAGCTAAGTGGTACTTAAGTTGTAACTTTGTAGCATTACCTATGGTAACTTAAAATATGAAATCTTACACCAGAAAATCCCATCTTTTGACCTTTTTAGATGTTAAAAAGTTTCAAACAACATTTCAAGTTGGCTGTCCTATGTAGCATTGTTGTTTTGGTAGTTTGTATTGAATAACTGTATTTCTATTTTCTGAGCAATTTGACTGATAAAGTCTTTTCTCACTTTAGAGTGATTTAGTCATAATCTTAAATGGAAACATGATTTATTTATTCTCCATATAGTGTAGTGCAGGCCAGTCTTAAATTTATGATCCTCTTGCCTCAGTTTCCTTGGTGTGGTGATGGTACCTGTGCCTTGCCACTGTGTTCAGTTTAAATGTGATAGATTTTCAAAGGAAAACATTATTATTTTCTTGACAATTTCTACCTTCTTGAACAGAAATGTAACTTTATTGTATTAGTGATGTAATTTGAGTGCTTTTTATTTAAAAGATTTCTTACTTCTGGGTATGTATTGGCCGCTGGCAAAGTACTTAAGGGTTAAATGTCTAGACTAATCCAAAATTAATGTGTTTGCACAGGTTCCCATACCTATGGTGACTCTTAACTCAAGTATTCTGTTATAGAAACAGTTGTTACCAGTCAGTACTGCCTGCTTTTGTTTTATGGTGCTTGGTCAGGATTCCCAAGGGTTCTTATATTTCCCTTAGGTAAAATATAAGTATGGGATTAGTAGAAGCTTAACCAGGAACATTAAAACAGTGAGGCAAAGAGGCCTGGAGTAAAAGTGAGAGGAGACAGATACATTCAGAAATGATAGAGAAGAAAGGAAACAATGTTACTAGACTGGGAAGCAAAGGGCTCCAAGTGTGGTCAGAGGAGCGTGAAGAGGAGGACAAAGGTCCCTAGTTTGCTGCTGTCTGAAAATGTACATAAAATGTGTGGGGCTCAGTTTCTCCATCTGTCAGCTAAACAGGGAGACAGTATGATCTTCCAAACTTTTTGCAACCTGTGAATCCATGACAAGATTAACCTGGGAAGACAGAAGCATGCTACTGACATAGAGCCAGGAATTGGTGTGTGATTTATCTGTGGTTTCAGAATCTCACATTCTGCTCACTTGTGGTTTCTTCTGAGACAAGCAACAAAGAAAACCTCAGGTCCAGTGGTAGCATAGTGGCTATGCCTATGACAAGGTTTCAAAGTTCTACCATTTTGGTGGTTTCTTTAGAGAGTGGTGGCCAAATGCTCTGATTTCTTCACCCACATAGGAGTGAGCTGAGCCTCACAGCTTGAGCTCCTGCTGGAACTGGCTTCTCTAAGTATGTGTGCCAGACAAGTGTCTGACAGTTGGGGCTCCTGTTGCTCACCAGTGAGATATTTAAAACAGGACATAATTTTCCCAGTGTGTGGATAGACAGAGGACAGGGTGGGAGGGTGTGGGGAGAGGCAGGCGCTAAGGGAGGAAACAGTTTTATACTTAGGACAGAACATATATTCTGTTGTATCATAACTCTCACCAGCTTAACAGGAAAGTGTGTGAAAGATAAAGAGATTGCCATGCTTATAATTTAAGTTATTTTGAATGATATTTTAATTGGTTAATATAAGCATATTCAAGTTTCTGGACTTCATTTGGATTTGTATGCTTAATAGCATATATGTATATTTTAGTGTAACCATTATTTCTAAAATGAATCTGACTTTTTACACTCTGAGTTAGTACAGTTTTCTTTCTTTCTGTCCCTCCCTCCCTCCCTCCCTCCCTCCCTCCCTTCCTTCCTTCCTTCCTTCCTTCCTTCCTTCCTTCCTTCCTTCCTTCCCTGTGCCATATCAGTTCAGAGATTCTTTGCTTGTTAAGTTTCTTCAAGCTTAACCTGCAATCAATTAACCAGTGGTATATACCTGCAATCCAAGGATCTAAGAATTTGAGGCAGGAGGATTGAAAGTTGGAGGATAGGGTTGCAAAGGGAGCCTGTCTAGAAAAAAAAAAATTCCTTTCATACTGTAGCTGTGGAGGGATTAGAACGGGTATTGAAGAGGGGAGCAAGAATCATGCACATTTAAATATTCTGTTCCTCTTGTTAAATACAGTAACTTACATATTTTTCATGTTTTACTGCATTGTGAAGTCCTAGTGGGTGTAGATGTGTAGGGACACAGACTTTGGGAAGGTGGGAGTCAGAAGTGGCTAAAGCAGTATGGTTTCTCCTGCATCTTGTTTCTTTTCTGCTGCATGATTGTACAGTGTACATATACTTCCTTAAGGATAGATATTTTATTACTTTACTAAAATGTTTATTGTATTTTATTAAATTATTTAATTTATTTTCAATATTTTTAAATTCAAAAATATGTGAATTTTTCTAGTCATTAGTATATTACTAGATTAAAAAGATTGTTTTTCAAGAGCCAGCATTGTTCTTTAGGAATGTTCATATGCATTTCTGTCTGTCTGTCCCTCCCTCTCTCCCTCCCTCCCTTCTCCCTCCCCCTCCATCCCTCCCTTGTCTCTCTCCCTCTCTCTCTGCCTTTCTCCCTCTCTCTCTCCCTTTCTTACTCTCTCTCTCCTTCTCTCCCTCCCCCTTTCTCTCTCTCCTCTTTCTTTCTCTCTTTCTCTCTCTTTCTTTTTCTCTTTCTTTCTCTCTCTCCCTCCCTCCCTCCCCCCTCTTTCTTCCTTTCTTTCTTCCTTCCTTTCCTTCTTTCTTTCTTTCTTTCTTTCTTTCTTTCTTTCTTTCGTTTTCTTTCTTTCTTTCTTTCTGCCAGACTGGCATTGAACTCTTGAATCTGAGTTTTGGGATTAAAGATGTGTACTATTACACCTGATTTGAAGTGATTTTTCAATTTACCTCTTAATACTTTGCTTTATATAGATGAATTTATGGATATATTTTTGGCAACAAAACCTAGCATTTTCCTTTGCTTTTATTGTCCTGACATTTTAAAGAGCCAAATTGTCTAACACCAGACTTTTACTTATTAGCTTCTGTTTATATGTAATAAAAATCTTGACAATGAGTTTTGATAACGTGTCATCCTTAAGATCATTAATAAAAATGTAAACTATTATACTAGCAATCTGGATATCTCCTTTACAACTTTAAATGTACTTAAAACATGTATTTTAATGTTGTATGAAGAAAACTGAACATGAAAAAATGAAATAAATTTGATTTTTGTTACTATGTTGCAGTTTCTGAAGGGCATTTAAAATGTTTTGTTTCAAAAGATTACAGGGTTGAGGTGCTTATAAAAATAATGTTTGCTTAGATAGTCTATTTTATGTGGTATGTGTCTCTATTTTGTATATGTATTGAGAAAGTTATTTTAATGCATGTTTTGTTGAGTGCTGTAGAATGTGATCAATGTTGTTTTCTCCTCACTATCTTCTGCATTATCATCATCTTGGAGGCCACACTAGGAACCTTGAGCCTTTCCATCTCAGTGCTGTATTCTTGAGGCATCGAAATTGGGGGAAATATTTGAGGTCTTCAGGTGACTTTAGTGTGAGATTGGTAACATTTTTAATAGTGCTTCACATTGTGTAATAACTTTTAGAAACTACTTTGGCTAAGGGCTACATGTGCTGGAGTTGATCAAAGGCAAAAAAATTATGGTTTATTTCAGTTAAAATAAGGTTCAACATGACATTGCTGGATTAACATCCTACCATTCTGTGCTTCAGAAGTTTGCTGAGTTTTAGAAGTCTTGAAATTTTAAATAATATTGAATGAGTAGCTGTGATAGGTATGGCTTTATCTCTGAACAAAGGCTTGGGCCATTCATTTTTCAAGTGAAGTGTGATTCCTTTGTCTTTGAATTTAGAAAGAGAATATTTTGATTAGTTTAGGTTTGCATGGACATTTAACTTTATTTGGAGTTAGAAGGAGTGCAAATGTCCATGGACTGGAGATGATGATCAGGGTAACTCCGGAGAGCATGAGAGTGTTTTGATCCTGATACCCGATTCACCTTTAGTCCTACATCCCTGTATAGCAGTAAATTAAGATGTCTTTGTACATAGTATAGGCTTTTTCATAAAGTTATGCTTTGATCAATTTCCATTGATACCTAGAAGTTCCCTTCCAAAACACACTGTCTGTGAACTTTGAAAGTTCTAATTTACTTTTGGTTTAAAAATCTTTGAAATGATGCCCGTAGGTGGCACCCCATGCCCAGAACATCACTTTGGTCTGAAGGAATGGTATCAAAATGAGACTAAGTGGGAGTGGGATTATGTAATTGGAAATACTAAAATACAGACAGTGACCATTACAGAGAGGAGAGAGGTAGCATTTGAGGGGCTGTGTATGATTCCCAGTATGACATGTACAGCAAATAGAATAATGCCACTAGTATTTGATTGTAAAGTATTCTACCAGAGTGTAAGACATATTTGGATAGTTCAGCATATAGGTTTTTAATGTTATATAAGTTATTTAACTTTAATAAGGGATTTGTATAAGCGAGTGTTTGGTCCCATTACTATTTTGTTTAATTTGGCATTGTGAACTGACTCAGCTTAGATTTCTATTAGAATTTTAAGACTTAGTTTGAAAATAAAATAAAAAAGTGGAATGTTAAATTCAAAATTGCATTTTTCTATTTATGGGAATCTAGTTTTGATGTTTTTAATTATAGAAGGCTTAAAACTGATGAGTGATACTTGGACAGAAGAAATGATAGGAGATAATGAAAAATGGATGAAATTAGTAGGAAAATTATAATTAAAGATTAAATAAGGGTAGATGAACAAATCAGTGAGAATAGTAAAATGATCACTTGAATGAGGTATCTGTGGATTTGAACTAGTAGAAGAAGGTAAGGAAAGGACTACTTAGGTTTTTAGGTTTTTTATTTTTTTTATTACCACATTTAAAAGTTTTATTCAGCTGGGCGCACGCCTTTAATCCCAGCACTTGGAAGCAGAGGCAGGAGGATTTCTGATTTTAGTGAAAATTCCTGTGACTTAAAATATATCTGATACATGATAAGTAGCCTGACTGGGTAGTAGAGTGATACTAAGTAATCAAACTGTGTTGTGGTTAAATGATCTTGTGCTATAACTAAATGTCTATAAAGAAACATTTAAATAGCTAAGACTAGAGCTGTAACTTATCAGTGGAGTATTTGCTGAAGGAGTTCAAAGCCGTGGGTTTGAATCCCCCAAATCAAAAACCATTAATGAGATGAAGTAAAATTAAAAAAATATCGAGACAAACACTTTAAACAAAATGAAAAATGTAAACCAGCAAACAAAAGACCATGGATTATAATACTAATAAAGTGATATTTATAGAGGATTTCATTATGAAACTAAGGCAATGCCAACTTAAGCATTGGTTGTAGTAACTTTTCTGTACATTTAGGAGCTGTGTACAAGAAGCATAATTTAATTTCGTTTGGTTTTATTATTTACATTGCAGAAAAATCAATAAAGCTTAGGATATTTATTCTGACCAACCTTTACAAGTTGGGGTTTTTGTTTGCTTGTTTGTTTTGTTTTTTTAATTTGACTGTCCCTGTTATATGATATAATTTAAAAGGCAGGTGTTTCTAACTTGAGAATAGTACTGATATATATTTGTCCTATATTGGATTAGCCATCTAACAGCAAGCAGCTGTAATTTCAATGAACTCCTGTCTCTTAATATGTAAAAAGAAACACTAGCCAAAAAATTTATCCAGATGTTTTAAAAATCTGTCAAAATGTTGTGTCTCGAATGGTTAATGCCATATGATGCATGCTTTATTTCTTGTATATTCAACTTGAGTCCCTGTCTCAGCTTAGCTGTTCTGCTGTAGTGTAGTTCAGATAGAAAAGCCCAGGGTAAGGTGGGGGGTATGGTGAGGACAGGAGAGATGAGTGAGTCTCTTAATACAGCTGCACATGTTTTCCAGTAACACATGTGTGCCAGTCCACTAGACACAGAATTAGGATGTCTTCATCGCATGTGTACTCAGAGGTTATCCAAGGGAAGCCCTTTCTGTCACCCATTTACTTCACAGTAAGAAAGCTGAGGGTAAGTGACTTGTATGTTGAACCTCGTACTCTTCACCTGGATACATTTCATATAGCTAGTGCAAAACTTGCCTTACAGGCAAACATGAGTGTGATGCTTTGAACATTCTAGACTTCTTATAGTTTATATTTTAAAACATCCTACTTTTCTAGAGAATGGAAACATTTACAATTCTACATTTTAAATCTGAGTTTATTAAAAAATATTTTCAACTGTGAAGCTTGGGTATAAGAATCATTTAATTGTTCTGTTTTGCAGTGAATTAGAAGTAAAATTAATTATATCCTTTAAAACCCTCTAAAGGCTGTACACTAAATGAAAATACAGTATTGAAAACTGCTTTTGTCTGTGTCATTTGTAAATTTTTTGTGTCACAGTTGATGTTAAGATGTAAGAAATTGTCAAGCTTGGCATGTACATTCTCACTTTTTGTATGTGAAAGTTGTAACCCAGGATCTCATCCACTGAGCATCTGCTCTGCCACTGAATTAGACCCCTAGCTCTTCTCTTGATTCTAATCATTCTGAGGATTATTATGAAAATCAGTTTGTTAAATTCAAACATGGAAGCGCTACTTCTTGTGGGTGACTAGTGAAGTGAAAGTGAAATAATTGACCCTGATATACTTGGTACAAGCTGAGGCTTGTCAACTGGGTTTTAAAGGTGTTGCTGTACTCTTAAGTATATGAATGAATGAACCAAAAGAATGATTACTGGAGCAGACTTCCCTTAACTCCATAGTGACAGGAATCGATCCACACAGCCATGGTGTTATATCACATGTAATTTTGTAATTTGAGGTTTTGGAAGAATATTTTGTTTACTGATTAATCGTATTGAGACTGTGACAGGAAGAAACAATTACCAAGACGAGATTCCTGCCCTTGCTTCCTAGTTGTACAATTAGTAGTAAATCTTTGACCTCAATCTTGAACTGCATTTGCTCTTCTTTTTGTGATGAAGGTCTGTAAGTTGAACATTAGCACTGTTGATTATTTGAAGCAGTCTATCTGAGATTCACCAAGAAGATGACAAGTGAACTTTCCAGCACAACCTGATTTCTCTGCAGTCTAATTTGTGGCACCAAATCTGAACATACATTTATATAAAGCAAGAGCAGGTTTCCTATAGGGGAAAACCATTTGTCATTTGCTCTTAACAAGATAAATCCCCATAGACACACCTTCTTGTAAAACGGTTCCCATTGGATTTATTCTCAACTTCAATAAAAAAGGAGATATGGTAAACAAAGGTATGACGAAATATTAGTTAGCTCTTGCATTTTTGCTGGAAAGCTCCCAGTTCCAACTCTCTGAGGTTTAAGACCGTACAATTTCATATGAATTAAGTGGGCCTCAGAATAGAATGCATAGAGTTGCTTTGTTCTCAGCTGATCTTGTTTTTAATGTGGAAAGTGATCAAAACAATTCATGTTTCATGTTTACATTTAAATGTATCTTTGTCACTAGTATATTTACTGAGCCATAAAATGGAAAATGGAAGTATTAAAAGAATAATTCAGATGAAGAGAGTGCCAAACACTTTCAGCCATCAAATTAAAATACGAGTTTAGAGAACAACAGTAGAGTACTTACTAGACTGTTGCATCTATTGCATCTAAAGGGGAGGAGTATAAAACAGCAACTGTGCCTTTATATCATGAATTTATAACCTGGGTCATGTTTACTTCAACTGATACACATTCACATTAGTGTATATTTATATTAATATGTCTTCTAACAGTTTTCCTTTTTTGAAAAATAAGTTTTATATTTTTCTGGGTCAGAATCTGTTAATGCAGTGGTTCTCAACCTTCCTAATGCTGTGACCCTTTAATACAGTTTCTCATGTTGTGGTGACCTTCCAACCATAGAATTGTTTTGCTGCTACTTTATAACTGTAATTTTGCTGTTGTTATAAACTGTAATGTAAATATTTGATATACAGGATCTGTGATATGTGACCCCCTCCTCAAAGGGGCAGTGACTTAGAGGTTGAAGACCACTGTTTTAATGATTCCTCCCTGCCTATTTATCAAAATAATTAAAATAAATTTATTTTGTTCTATATTGTGCCACCAAACTGCTTAGTATTTTCCACTTGGAGGTTTTAGTCTCTGGTGAGTTCACGTTCAAGTTACTACTTGGCTCTGCAATTCTATTTCTCTAGCCAGCCTGGCTTAACTGTATTATGAACTGCTTAAAAACAGGTGACGACAGCCTTTAATCTCAGCACTTGTGAAACAGAGGCAGGTGAATCTGTGAGATCAAGGCTAGTCTGCTCACAGAGCAAGTTCCAGGACAGCTAAGGCTACACAGAGAAACCCTATCTTGAAAAATCCAAAACAAAACCCCCAAACCAAATCAATCATTCAGTCAATCAATCAGTCAAACAAACACTGTCCTCCAAAACACCCTGTCCCCAAAACAAAACCATGAATCTTGAAGTGAATATTCTGGGTTTGAATCCCAGAGTGCACTACTGACCAGGAGTTTAACCCTGGGCAGACTTCTTCAGATCTGAAATAGAGTTGGTAACTTGGTTTGGAAGGCCCTATTGTGTGATGCATATGAAAGTTCTATGCTTGACAACGTAGTAAGCAAGTAAGTGAGAGTTACTATCACTATCCAGCTTGGGCTCCTAAACTGTGCCTCGCTGTTTTTGTTCTCTTAACACTTTGTTCTCAGTCTTTATCTTGCTTAGAATACATTACATTTTGTTCCCTAATAAAATATGTCTTTTATAAGGTTAAGAGTGATCCTCAAATGGGCTCACTTATGACAAACTTGTTATCCATGGTACTAATTAGAAATTGTCTTTTATAGTTTTGTTTTCTAAATGTTTGACATTTTCATATTGTAAGTTTCTTGAGGAAAGATCATATATTAGATTTTAGAAACTCGATATCAGAGCCAGTGTCCTTTCCTAGGAGAAAAAAAATCAAGCCTCAGACTGTATTGTATAATCAGATGTTTTATTATTTATTCAGTCCAAAAATTTAATTGCCATTAGAACAGGTTTTTTTGTTTTTTGTTTTTGTTTTTGGTGTGTGTGTGTTTCTCTGTGTAACACTGGCCATCCTGGGACTTGTTCTGTAGACCAGACTGGCCTTAAACTTAGAGATTCTATTTCTGCCTCCTGAGTGCTGTGTGTCACCATCATCCAGCTATGATAGTTCATTTTTAAAATGAATATCATTGTGTCTATTTACTTCCTTTTGCAAAAACACATTTAATAGCATAAATAAATTATTTTTGGCATTTTGTTAAATAAATTACTACCTAGTTAACAGTAAATTTGGGTTAACTTTACTCTGTCTCATTTCTTCAGCTTTTCAAATGAAAATTTATTCCCTTGCTCTATATGTATTCTGTATGCCTGTGGGATTTCTGTAGCATCTTGACGAAGAAGTGTTAGTAATTGGGAATGCTCTTTCAGATTTGGTTGTGCTAGGTGCATGCATTTCTAATTCTGCTTATCATATGGGAAATTGGGCGATTATGGGGATTTTGCCTTTTAGGAAGCTACTTTGAACACTCCAAGCCTCTTGTGTTTCTTTGCTGCCTAACTTGACTGTATCTACTGGGATGTTAAAGCAGTAGAGGAGGTCTTGAGTTCCAGTGTCATCACCAAGGTGACCGATGGATACAGAATGGAGTTCTTTATAGTAGTCACTCCTATGATGGGTCTGTGGCATTTAAATTAAGATTATATTATGGGAAGTTACCTGCTTTGAAGCCTACACAGGGATTTTAAAACTGAAAGCAATCTTTGATTTTATGTAGATTTTAAATCCATATGAATTTAGTTTCAGACTTCCTCTGTAATTTAAAAGTCCCATATGTCCCTTTTTTGGTTAGTATATTTTCATTGTATACCAATTTTTTAGGTGATAATTTTGCTGAGTTATTCTCTGTGAAGGCATTCTAATTCCAGATTTGATGAGGAACTCAAGTTTCTATAAAAACTTTAAAAATATTTGTTCCTTTTCATTATTATTTATGAGTTTTACGTGTATGTGTGTGTTTGTGTGTGTGTGTGTGTGTGTGTGTGGTTAGATGTCTGCTGGGTGTATATATGTATGTGTGTGTTTAGATGGGTGCTGGGTGTCTTTGTGAATTTCTATCCTACTTGTTTGTAGAGTGAGTGTCTCACTGAAGCTGGAACTCTGACTGTGACCATAGGCCAGCTACCTAGCCAGTCCTCCCTGGGCTCTCCCTTTGTCTGCCTGCCTACTGCTGGAACTGTGGCTGAGCATGCCTGCATGTTAACTGTAGCCATTATACTTGTAGGGCCAGTGCTTTACTTCCTGAATCATCTCCCTAGCCTCTCCACTTTTATTTTTTAAAGATTAAAAATATGTGTGTAAAATGTGCATTTGTGTGTGAGAGTGGGTGCATGTGTGGGAGGGTGTGAAGGTAAGAGAACAAACTCTGTGAGCTATCCCTTCTACCTTTTGTTTGAGATGGACCCATTGGCCTGGCACTTTGTCAGCATAGGCAATCCTACAGCTTCCAGTGTTTTACTATCACTGGGATTAACAGTGCACACCACCAAGCCCTTTGTGTTCTGTGGGTTGTATGGATGCAGACTCTGGTCCTCCACCTTCCTTACTGAGTTGTTTCTTTGACCAGCAATTCCACTTTGTATCTTCATGCATTTATTGATCAATTATTGACACAAAATGAATCAAGAAGTGAACTGCTGTAAATATAGCTTTGAACAAAATATCCTGGAAGAGTTATCATTCAAACAGTGGGAGGTAAAGGAGAAAGACAATAAATGGAAATGGATTATAGTAGATGGTTGTAAATGCTAGGGAGAGAATTTAGGTGAGGAAAGAGAATGGAGACAGATGAGAGAACTTGCAGACCTTTGAACAAAGGCATGAAGGAGTCTTTGGATGCTTCTTCAATGTGACTGTGCTTATATGATTGACGCTTTGATTGATGGTAACTTTTTTGTTATATTAGCAGTTCTGTTTTAGTCCCATTACTTCTCATGGCATATTCTGCTTTTCTGTTTGAACTCTTATTTTAAATTTTTATATGCCATTCCCTGAAAAAAAATTGTGTGTGTATATGTGTGTGTGTGTCCTGAGAAATGTAGTCAAATATGCTTGAGAGATTTGGAAAATAAATCCTTCAGACATCCAAGTTCAAGGTTCTTCTGAAAAACTTGTAACTACTGCTAAAATGCATTCTAAATACCTAAAGTAAACTTCTGTGCAAAGGAGAAAATGTAAAGATGTTAGGTAACAGAATTGTCTGGGCTTCAACTTTATTGGTTGCTCTCTCAATTTGCTTATGTGTAAGTTTAACATGGAAAGAAAATCTTTGTATATGATAGATTCTATTTTAAAAGTACCCCTCCTCTCATAAAATGTTAATATCATTGCTTATATAGTATAGGTATCCTATCTTTAATCATAGTCACGAGTCAGTTTTATTTATAATACTTTGAATATGCAAATAGACAAATGCAAGGTTATTTAGAAGTCACTGATGGAGGCACATTGTCTTGAGTTTTGTTATTTTGAGTAATGATTGTCATTTTGATATTATTAAGTGTAGAATGTTCAGTCTGTTCATGTCAAAACCATGTTTTCCATTTCAATTCATTGGAAAATATTCAGCATTATTTGCCTGTCATCCATTGTGAAATAGCGTCATATTTGAGGCTATTGTTGTTGCACATTGGAAAGCTTAAAAATGGTACATATACATTTAATAGGAGGAAGGTAGGTATTTTATAGCATTTAAGTAAAAATTAGTGGATATTTGTGCAACCTTAAGCAAAACAAAACCTTTCTCTAACCTTATGTAATTGTATATGCAATATTATTTAAAGTTTTATTGCCTTTTAGTGGTATTTATATGCCTATTATTATGCATACTACTGCATGCTGTGGTAGTCTAAGGACAACTTGAGAAAGTAGGTTCTTTTCTTCTACCCTGGGGGTCCTGATGCAATAATTAGAAGAAGCAATCTCAGGGACACATTGTTTGATGAGAGAAGAAACCTTGGCTTTGGTTCTCACAACCATCAGAAGGGAGGAAGGAGCTTTGCTTGTGTCCCTTGGCATGCTTTTTCCTTTTTTCTTTGTAGATGCAAAGGAATAATTAGTATTTATTAAAATCTGTACCTGCAAGTCATTGGTCACCCATCTTAGTTATGTAATGTATCAGACAGAGACAATTCTCTGTTTAAAAACAATTATGAAAATAAAATGTGTATAGAACTTAGTTCTATTTAACATTTACTGACCATTGACAATCTTTGGTTTAAAGTCTAATTAGAAGGTAGATGTTTGGGTATGAAGTATGATAGGGTGGTACAAATCTAGGGATTTATAAAGAGGGAACACAGTTGCATAGCATAATGTATTTGATGAAGCTTCATAGCTCCCTGTCTTTTAAGGATGTTGCACTTCACACTGCAGCTGTGTTATCTCAAGAAGGCAAGGACCAGTGAGGACCAGAAAATACTGTCTAGCATGACATAGAATGTTGCATTTGTACCTCACTTATTTTATTTTTATTCCATTGCCACTTAGTTAATTCTACTTAATAAGCTCCTAAATATCAATATGTTATATTCCTAATTTAGGACTTTACTTTTATTAGATCAGTTGTTTTTCATGACAAGATTAGAACAATGTAATGTATTTGTCAAATAGTTGACCAAGGAATTAAATAACTGCTTTGGAACTTAGTAATTTTGCTAGTGCATATCCTGTAAATAATATACTCATAAGTCAAATGTGGTTTTAGTAATTTTATTGGTTGCTGTGTATGTGTATCTACAGTATTGTATTTTAATGTTCTGATCTTTTTTTTGAAATTACTTAAAAATATTCTTTATAAATTGGACTCTTTAGCTTTAGATGTAAAAATTTATTACTAGGTATGAACATTAGAAAGTATTTCAATTATTTCTTTAGAAAGTAAATAGTCTGTACTTGGTTTTCCTAGCATGTGTCAGTGACATCCCTGAATACTGAAAATGAAACATTTCTGAGTTGTACCTTTCTTAGGAAGTAAGAGTGGACACAAGAAAAAAGAAGCTTTTGAGTGTAGTTTTTCCTACTTGTTTTTGTTAGCTTCACATTTGTAAATCAGTGTTTTCCACCAATACTCTCTTTATTATTCTCTTTCTAGAGTATGTTGTCTCTGTCACCTTTTCCTGGCTGACTGTTCCTATTTGCTCTGTTTTCAGGTTGGCTTTATTCACAAACCAGCCAGTTCTAAATCTTCGCCTATCCTCCCTTTAGCTCAGGTCCTGCTTCTTGGTCAGAATTACTCCTCAGCTTGAGCCTCCTTCAGTTCTCCTTTTGTATTCCTCCTCTTTTGTTTTGGGATAGTTGTTCCACATTCTCCTGTTTGTTGCTTCTGGGAACTCTGAGAGAAGTAGTTTTCTTTGCTCTGCTCCTGTGGTGTGTAATGAGAAGAAATGAAAGCAGTGCTAAGAGATAGCTGTGGCTCTTTCAAAGTGAGGAAGGTGGGGCAGTGACAGCTGGAAATGTTCCCAGGGTCAGTGGAAGGCCTGAAGATTGTAAGGAATATGGAGAAAGTGCTCATCTTAAGTTTTTCAAATTTATTTTTAAGGTTGAAAAATTGCTGGCAGTATTAATATAACCAGAATGTCAATGGAAAACCCTGAATATATTCTTTAAAGTTGAGTTAATTTTTATTAAATAACTTATTTCTCTTTTTCTGTATAGTTTTTGTATTTTATGACATAGTTTGTCTTTTTCTTCCAATTCTTTATAAAAATAGGTCTAATGTGTATAAACATGTAAGTCACTGCAATTTCTTCTTTTAACGGTTGTAGTCGGTTCCCATACTCTATGCCACTGTATGTTTCAACAGTCTCTTTAGCAGAATTTTATTGGCAGACTCTATGATCTTCTTGTCTAATTAAAATAAGATGTCTAATGCAGTGAATTTGTGTCAATAACTTATTCAGCATTAATCTTAAAAATATAGAATATTTAAGATAGAATAATTTTGTGAGTTAATAAAAAAATAATTTCAGGTCCACTGAGATGAATAGAGAAAATGTTTTTACGATAAAGTGCTATCTAGAATTTCCTTTTATAGTTTCACTGCTACTACCTTTGTAAATATTGAGTTACTAAATTTACTTTTCTATTGTTGGACATATAATAGATTTTGAAAAATCAAAGTCAAAGGTACTTAGCACTGTTCTATAACCTTAAAAGCTTGCAGGGTTCATTTATATATATTACAGCCTTTTAGAGAACTATATAGAAAGCAAGACTTGGAGTGGTAGGTGGTATAATTGAAACGTAGATCATAATCTGTTTGTTTTACCAAATTAGTTAGGGGTTCTGAGGATACATTTTGAATATTTGTGTATGTTTAGCATTTCGTCCCTTTGTTAGAAATCTCTCAGTGTGACTTGGTTTTAATAGGATGTGTCTTGAATTGTGGGCCAATCACTCTTGAAAAGTATTAAGCCCTTTAAACACACTGGTCAGCCCACAGAGGGAAGCCTACAGGTTTATTAGCACTGCTTGGCCTGAAAGCACAGCATACCCTTTTAGGTTGCACAGCAACAGACTCCTAGCAACCATAATAGATTGAATTTCTAAGAGTGACCAGGCCGGATGTAATAATAAAGCAAGAGGTACAAACAGTTGTCATGGTTTTCTTTTCTCAGCAAGCTAGTTTGATTTAGGGAAGCTTAGCTTTTCAAAAATGGGCAAACTTCTAATAAAACTACTACTGTTTATACATAGGACTTTTGGTATTACCATGCCAATAATGGTACCAAAATTTAAGAGACATGGGTTAATAATATGCTTATAATACAACAAAAGTTAAAAGGATTATTATTTAAAGTTTTCAGGAGGAATGTTTTAAAAAGATGTTATCATAAACTTAAATTAGAATTGGAGCCAGATAATGCTAATACACTTTTTAAAAATATAAACTTCATTATATTTATGTTTCCTTTCTTCTTGGCACTCTATTTTAATTTTAATGCAGTTCCCTGTAGTTTTATGTTGTGATGTAATTGAACATTCATATAAAACTTATCATGTTACATATTTCAAAACATTAAAAAACCTCAGCTTATTTGAACTACTTTGAAGTTATAAACCAATTGAAGCAGAGAATTGATTAGTGAAACAATAAAGACATATTTAATCTTTGACAGTGATAGGAAAAGCACTGTTTATCTACAGATGTAATGTGCTGTGACTTCCTCAGCATTCTTTCTGTTTAGACAGTAGTGTGTGTTTGCTAATGTTGCTGTGAAAGGGAGCTTATTCAGATACAGTCACAGGCTGAAGAAGGATGCTTCCATCAAAGGAAGAGACTAGCTGTTGGAGGTGAGAGTAGTACTGTGGCCTTTGACAGCAGTAAGCTGTAAATATACACATATGCTAATACCCTTGATTTGTTCATCTTTTGTGTCAGCATTTGGAAAGATTGTTAAAGTGGCAGTTGTAGTAAAGACTAACAATTACAGTAAAGAGCAGAAATTAGGTATTTGTGACCTGTTATATTTCATTAAAAGACTTCCTTATTAAAATGGCACTGCTTATTCTGATTACTTGACAGCTGCCCAAAACAGATTAGAAAATACACAGTTTCAGCTAAAGGTAAAATCAACCTTTTAAGCAAACTCCTAGCTTAGGACAAATAATATATAGTATAGTATAAGCCTTTTTAAACAATAAATTTGCTTTTGGGAGAAATGTTTATCAGTGGCTAAATAGCATGCTCCCTTAGCATTCATTTCGGAAGAGCACCGCCAGTGGGATTTTCCCACTGAGATGTCTTAACAACACTCGTCTGAGACTGCACAAGCTTCTCACTAGACAATTGACTTTGAGCAGTGTAGATCTAGAGAGCAGCATGGCTCCCAGTCAGCATTTTCCTATTTTCTTTCTTGTACCCACAACTCAAACTTTGGAAACTTCATTACTAGGTTATTTCTAAACTTTAGGCATCTTCTTCAAAATAATGAATTGTCTGTTTTTTTTTTTTCTAGACAAAGTTTTCATCTTCTATGGCTCTTACTAACTTCTCTAGTATTTCTGCTTGCTTCTGAAAACACACAGTAAACCAATTCTTGTTTCTTTGTCTCTGTCTTCTACATCCATCAAGTATGGGATAAGCACTGTAGAACATTCTATGAGTACCAAATTATACTTCACTGTTGAACACACAGACACACACACACACACACACACACACACACACAGACTTAGTATGAAACTGATATATACAAAGTTGACTTGTCAGAATTCACAATATTAATAGAAAGCTGCTGTATGTATATGGAACTGTATAATTTTCACAAAGTCCCAAACTAAGCTGTTTGAGACACTCATGACAATGCCGTTTATACATAAGCTGGATCTTCAGTTAAATAAGTACCTGGTAGAAGATACCATGAATTGTATCTTACAATTGTAAAGAAAGGGTTATGTACACCATAGATATAGAACCGAGTATGTAATGAGTTTGAAGAGTTCCTTGGTGATGAAATAGACAAGAAAAAACAGAATTTAACACATGACTAGGATGTTATCAGCCAGTGTACATTTTAGAAGGAGGATCCAGTGTGAAAATGAAAAGTGGTCTTTACTGAGATGAATTTGGCAGATGTGTGTAGAGTAGATAATAGACCTGTAAAACAGGATTCTGGTTTTTAATTTTAAAAGGTCTTGCTTGAACTCCTTTTGTTCTTATTTTACATTGAATTCATGGGAGATGCAGATAACCAGTATTGAATGATGTTGTATTACAAAGTGTGAACAAGTGTAACAAAAGCAATATGCTTAGCACTATGACAGTGAGTAATATTGCCAGGATAGCACTTGACTAGTAAGTACTACTACAAGTGATGGCACTGCAGTAATCATTATCAATTGTGCTGTAATGAAGATTGAGTCTCAGGAAACATTTGTGTAGAGAGGATGTGGGAATCATGCCAGTCCTTACATCAGTAATGGTCAAAGATCATATCCCTACATACTTGAATACTTATCACAAGGTATAGTGGAACATGTTTTATCACCGTAACTTGACCAGTTCTTTGTAGGGCAGTGGCAAGAGGAGAACTGACTCATCATCTTGGTCCCGAACTATGGTTTACCTCCTACACCAATGTCCTGGGTGCTTTACTGTAGTTTGCTTGTATGTATACTCAACTAGATAGCCTGGCCCCATTGTTCTTCTTGACAACTCCCGAGCCTAGAGGTGAGTATCTGCCTCTCTATCTGCACTGGGAAGGATAGTTCATGGCTGCGTACTATGCAGTCTTCAGGGTCAACTTAAGTAGATTTCTGAGGGGTCAGCATGACACTGAACTCAACAAATTTCTTGAC